>CAUYLG010053695.1:0-76561 GCA_963573385.1 Cacajao melanocephalus | reverse complement strand
GGAGAGATAGCATGGGGAGAAATGCCAGATATAGGTGATGGGGAGGAAGGCAGCAAATCACACTGCCATGTGTGTACCTATGCAACAATCTTGCATGTTCTTCACATGTACCCCAAAACCTAAAATGCAATAAAAAAAAAGACAAGGCTTAAGAACAGGTTGGACGTGCTCCAATGTGATAGCACGCACACTTTGGGGAAAAATTTATTGGTCTAGCCAGATGTAAGCCTCCATTCCTTAATGTGCCAGCTGGACTCCCCTTACCAAACCTTGGCCCGTAGAATTTGTTTCCAGTCAGTGGGCTTTGCTATACTGACAGACATGCTCTGTACAGGAGCTTCTGATGGGCACAGAGTGGGTGATACAGTCACACTCACTTGCTTCTACCTCGTGTCTTCTCTCAGTGCCACTGACCACCATCATGCTGCCCAGAAGCTTCCCATCAGGCAAATAAAAACCTGCACGTTTGTCCAACACTTTGGGTCTACATGGACCATTAACAAATTGATGAAAATATCTTGTGCTAAATGACAGCAAGATGTGGCATCTCTTGCTTGGCCCAGCCAAGAATCAGAGAATTAACAGGGCTTGGTAAATAGCTTCTCTCATCTTTATCTCTCTGCCCCAAGCAAATAAAACTAAAAACAACAATAAGTATACTCATAACACCTTCAGTTTCTTCCTCTTTTTTCACCATCTGATAGATGTCAGGGCAGATTTGGTCCACAATACACTTGCCAACAACCATTTCACTACTTCTTGACATGTGTTTAAGAAAGATGGCAGTTATATAATGGATTTTACTTAAATGCCTATAAAAAAACCTTCCATAACATTGTTCAGTTAGGATAAAAGATAATGCCACTTCTGTCCATCCTGGTGCCCATGTCAACTGATCACTAAATCAAATTTTAGGGGATCAAAAAAGTCAACACCAAGCTTATATAAATAGCCTTTACCATCTGGTTTCTCACCTTGTCCGTAGGAAGCAGAGTCCTATCATCATTTTCTACTCGGAAAAAGGTGTCTCATCATGGAAAGGAAAGAGAGGAGTAATAAAATAAAAAAAATTTGTAATAGCATGCTATCCCCTTTTTCCTGTTGACAGGAAATCAAGTTCTCAGCTTGTTAATTAACTTAAAAATACAGAAGTTTTCTGGTTATTCTCTCATCGGTTTCAAGTATGCATGACTTTGAAGTAGGTCTCACCGGTGAGTGCTTGAACATTGAACTAATGAGATTTTACTGTTTTGAACAGCTGGTCAAATTTGGAGGCCCCTCGAGCCTAAAGGCAACTGCTGATTTACAAGGATTCTGTAATACATGCAGTCTTGGCTGATGCTTTTGTTGTTGATTTAGGCTACAGTGAAGGTGTAGATTTTGTGATGCTATAAAAATGTCAAATGATTGATTTGAGAATATGTAATACCTATAGGTAGCCCCCACCAGAAGCCAGCATCTTGTGTGGTTCATACGTGAGAATGTTTCAGGAAGGTTTGGGTTTTAAATGTGGCACTATATTCTAGAGAAGGAGGGTTTGGATAAGTTGGCTGTTTATAGTTGGAGCCGAAAAGAAGCATTTCAAAACTGTAATTCCTGTTTGCCTCTGTATCCCTCTCTCCTTCCCACCCTTCTCTCCTTCCTTCTTCTCCCTCCCTTCCTTCCTTCCTCTCTTCCTCCCTTCCTCCTTCCCTCTTTCATTGGTAAGTATATTAAAACAAATTCCAGAACCTATGTTACCTCTACATCTCAGCATGGCTATCTAAAAAATATGGACATTTTCTTCAGAACATAAACAAAATTATTTGGTATCATCTAATACCCAGTTCATCTTCAAAATTTGATTGTCTCAGAAGTATCTTTCAGTTGTCTTTTTCATATCAGGATCCAAGTAAGATTAGACATTACATTTGATTGTTAAATCTCTTAATTCAGATTTATCCCCTTTGAGGTAAGTACTTTATCTCTAATTTACAGACAAGAAGACTGAGGGTTAAGAGGACTCGCAGGTACTAAGAATGAATTACGGTCTCTCAGGGTCCGTATGTGTGTCTGCACTGCTTCCTTCTTTTTCTCAGCAAATGATTTCTGGTGAGGCTGGGTTCACTCTACTGTAGATTTTCAGAAGGTAAGAATTCTGATAGTATTGAGTTCATGTTGCATGTGTGTAGCTTTTCCTGAATTATTTTACAGTAAAGAGTGGCAGAATCGTGGGAACTATGTAGGAGCCCTAGCACCTGGAGGGGAGTTCCCAGTGCTTCCCTTGGTAGTTTCTAGAATCTTCCTGGGAACTTCAGTCAGTGTATTGGCCTCTTTGTGGGAGAAGGAAAGGCTGCTTATGGACATAAATAGGTTACATTTATTTCTCTATTTAAAAAATATAGAGATATAGCTTCAGTGTTTAAGGCTAGTAACTACTCTAGATGTATATCAGGGACATAATTTTTAAATTATGTTTTCACAAGAAAAAATCCAGAAAGTATAACTTCCTTTCAGGTAGAAGTGAAAGAATCCCCCTGCTGGTGCCCTTGCCTTGGTGATGGTAGTGAGATCAAAGAAAAATGCAGGAAACACTTCATATGTTCATAAAAGCCTATGAGTTACCTCTGTCCATCTGGCCCAGCATGGCATCTCTCCCAGAGTCAGAGACCCATACTCCAGAAGGACATGGCTGTGCTCCTACGTACACATCTCAGAGAGGAGGCCTTGGTCGGCCAATGACACACCCCACTAATGTCCCCTCATGGATTTATCAACAACTTTTTCCAAACCAATTTGGTATCAACCTCATTTAGATTGATTACAGCCTCTCCAAATACTCTGTATACACGTGCTTCTTGTTCTGAAGTACACCGTCCAGTAAGGTAGCCACTCCTAGCCACGTTTCAAGTGTTCAATAGCCACATGTGCTAGTGGCTACCATGTTGGACAGCAACAGACACAGAACATTTCCACTATTTCAGAAAGTTTAATTGGATAGTATTGGTCTAGAATAACTCCCTGGTGTTTAAATGAGGGTCGTTTTGATCCTAGGTTCCCAACCATGTTTTTCACTGTTCTATTTTTTTTAAATATCATTGAATTCTCTCACTTGATTACCATCTGGCTCCTCGAGTATTTCCCTCTGTTTATCCTAAAGAAGGTACTTCCAAGTTGTAAGGGAATCCCCCATGACCAGTGCCATTTCTCCCTTCTTTTGCTATATTTGGCTCTCTCAGAGTTAGATCTACTCATGGGCAAGATGGATTTATAGAAGCCTCAGCTCCACTGAAGTTGCCGGACTTGTCAGCCCCCGTGGGCCAGTAGTGTCTCCATCCCTGTCTGTACCCACAACAGTCAGGTGATGAGCTGCTGCTTTGGGTGGCTGTGTTGTTTCCTGGCCGCTTGAGCCCATTGCCTGTCTTTATCTAGGCTATGATATCTGCTTGCAGAGCTGGGTCACAGCCCCCAGTCCTACCCTTAGCCATCCCCTCACTTCCTGCCAAGAATTAGCAGTTTGCTTAAAATTCTAATTGCCAGTGTCCACCTGGCCTGATTTAAGGTTTTCTGCTGCCCTTGAGGCTTCTCCGTGATGTGTTCTTTCCCCCATTGGATCCCTCTCCTCATCCCTCCTGGATGCTGGGCCATGCCTGAGATTGTTCCAGTGCTATGGCACTGCACTTTGGACTTGCTGTCTGTTTTTCTGCTTAACAGGCCTGTATTGGAATCACCAGTCAGCCACTCACGCCCTGTGTGATTTTGGACAAGCCCCTCCGTTGTTCGAATCATGCTGTGCCTGCTTTCTGACTGTCAAAACCTCAGGATGATAAGATCTAGCCCTTTCTGAGTTTTAGTCTCAATTGTCTTAGGGCAACTCTGGTGAAAATAAAGTTACTTCCTTCATTCTTTTCTTTTCATCTCTCCAGAGTCCTCATATTCAAAGTCTCTTCTCATCTAATTAATGCCATTTCTTTGTAGTGATGGTGATCTGGTTTTTCTTAGGTGACCTAAAACACTAGGTCCTCCTTTAAAACCTGGTACTTCCTCTGGTCAGCTCAGAGGGAAGTGAAATCTCTCTCCTTTGAATTCCCATAAGCTATTATTCATTTGTTTGGTATATTCCATATGGTCTCCACTATATCCTGCTTTTTTTTAATATTCCCAGGTGTGTGTGTCCTATTTACTTTACCAAGCTGTGAGTCCTTCGAAGCAGGGTCCTATCTTAAAGTCTTGAACCGAAGCTCCCCCAATCTCACAGGACCCAGCAGAATATTTCAAGCCCGTGAGGTGCTCAGTATGCATTTATTAATGAGTATGAATTCTCAAGAGCACTTTAGGAAGGAGAAGAGTAGTGTTGATTTGTGCTTAGTTTCTAGCTTTGATTCTTATGCTACTTTGGGAGAAGGGAAAGGAGGGATGAAAGAAAAGGTTATTGGAAATACTTGGACAACTGCCTGCCTCTCCAACCTTCTAAGGCATCTTATACCTTACTTCCTTTGTTTATCTTGTTGACTGGACATTTGTCATCTGGTTTTCTTCCTCAATAAGTAATAAATGGATGTGCTTGTTAAAAAAGGCCAACTCCTTTTAGTAGTTTGGAAGCTCTGTGCTGTTTTTGTGATCTCACCAGTCAACTCAAGCTCAGAATCAAACATTCCCCTGATACTGAAGGGACCTTAGTATATGTCAGTTGGTGCCCACTAAGAAAGGCATTTCCTTGGCCCTAGAAACTGTGAGGCTATTGCAAGCCTGTTGTAGGGAGGAAGATTAGGCGTCAGCTGCACCTGAGCTTTCATTTTTGCTAAGTTTCTTCCCATTCTTGCTGGGGTAAGTCTAAGTGGGAGAGGCTAGCCAAGTGGCTTCTACATGGGAATGGCTAAGTAAGGCGTTGACTTATCTGGATTTTGATGGTTTGGAGGTTCCACACTACTGCTCCACGTCTGGAGTCCAGGTGGCTTCCTATAGCTAGCTTTTCCCAGGGCAGTGTGCCTAGAAATTCTCTGATAGCTTACCAGCCAGTCCTTGGGGAGCTGATTGCCAAGGCTGGGTTCTGCTTGAAAGTAACTACCCAGAATTAGCCAAACTGGAGGACTTCTGACACCAACTACAAGGAGTTTGGATCCAACAACAAAGTAGGATTGAACAGGCCAAGGCTACCTTCACCTCTGACACCAACTACCACTTCCTGATGTTTTCCCCAGAACACCCTCAGGTTTGATAATTCGTTAAAAGTACAAACAGAGCTCACTGAAAACTATTATAATTATAGTTATGCTTTACTGCAGAGAGAGGAAGCAGATAATTTTAAAATTAGCCAAAGGAAGAGACACATAGCAGAGTCCGAGAACATTTCAAATGCAAAGTTTCCATTGTCTTTAAGGACATGTTTTCCTCTGAGTATTGATGTGTGACAGCGTGTATGGAGTATTGCCATCCAGGGATGCTTCCCTGGACTTCAGTTTCCGGAATTTTTATTGGCGCTTTATTACATAGGTATGATTGATTGATTGCCCACACTCTTGATCTAAGCCTCCAGGTCAACTTCATGACCCAAAGCTTCTACTCTAAGGCACGTGGTTGATGTTTCTGCTGTGGCCAGCTTCCTTCCCAACCAAGGAAATTCTTATTCGGTATGACGTAGGTTACTGCCTAGAAACTGAGAGGCAAGGCCAAATTCTTTACTACACAGTGGCTTGGCAAATCTCTTCACCGTCCCTAGGTTTTTTTTTTTTACCTCTGAGGCTCTCTTTTTGGCAAATCCATTAAAACTGCTAAACTTGTCACCCTATGATATCTCCCTTTGATCTTTGGATCCAAACATCCTCACTTGCCAGATGAATGTATATCACATTGTATTTATTCACTTAGCACCAATCTAGCACAAGGATGACACTAAATGGACTAGAGGTTCTGCCCTTGGAACCTCCTGAGATCACATGTCATATTTGCTAGTATGTTTGTATTTGGCTGTGGGTGAGGGATCAGAGTTCCTACATTTCATTAGATTTCAAAGAGGGCTGCATCCCATAAAGGTTGAACACTCCTGACCTATGTAAAAGTGAATTATCTCCCCTCACATCACCACTGCTGGGCTATTCCTTTATGAGCTCTAGGAGTTTTGCTTGCCAAGAGAAGGGGGCAGAGTGGAGACAGAGCCCAGGCTGGCAGAAGAAGGGCAGTTTTGCTATCTTGGTTTATAAGGCCTCTTGGGTTAATTCTAGAAGCATCAAAGCAAGCTTTTCTTCAGTCTTTCCTGTGCTCTGCAGGCCAAGAATTTCTGGTGCTAAAATAAACAACTGGCAGTTTCATTAGGCTCCACAGAAGGAAGGAAGAGATTTATGTTTCATACCTTTTATATTATATAACAACATTATTATGTGAACTTCAATTCTTCTATCTGTTTAGTTTATTTAAACTTAAAAAATAGTATTAATGCTATAAATAGAATAAACCATGTCCAATTCTGAACATTTATAATAAACATGCAGCTGGTAATATAGCCTCTGAAATAATAAACCACTTATTCCTGATGGCCAGGCTTTGTATATATCATCCTTAGATTTTATTAAGCTATAGCTGGATGGAGCAGGCAGGAAAGGGGAGAGGTTCTACTTATTTTAAACTGTAGGGGGAAGAAAAGCCACATTTCATTTTGCATCTGTTGTAGCTCTTACATAATTGTGGAAATTATGACATGTTTGTGCCAGCCAGGATTCAACTTTGTTTTACTTTACTGAGGAATCTGAAGTGTGTTCATAAAAAAAGAAATCTGTTTATTTTTAGTTCATTTTGTTCATCTCTTAAAACATCTTGGTTCTTATAAGACAAGGAAAGAAGCATCTCTCTGTAATCCTGATTGATTCAGAGGCATTACTTGAGTACCATCCAGTACATGATTCAATACTAGACTGTGTAGGGGATATAAACATGAAATTGTTACCCTTGAAGTGCTTACAGTTTAGTTGGGTGAGATTAATGGCTTCCAACACTCACAGTATTTTATTATGATTATCAGTTTGCATGTCTTTATTGTGGACTGTTTTGAAATTCCAATAATATACATATATATATATATATTTTTTTTTTTTTTTTTGCAGAAATAGAAAAATCCATCCTAGAACTCATGTGGAATCTCAAAGGACCTCAAATAGCCAAAACAATCTTGAAAAAGCCTAACCAAGGTAGAGGTCTTATACTTCCTGACTTCAAAACTTACTACAAAGCTATGGTAATCAAAACAGTGTGGTACTGGCATTAAGAGAAACATGTAGGCCAATGAAATAGATTGCAGAGGCCAGAAACATATCCTCACATATATGATAACATAAGTTTTGGCAAAGGTACCAAGACCATTTAATGGGAGAAAAGGATGTTCTTTTCAACAAATGGTGCTGGGGAAACTGAATATCCACATGCAAAAGAATGAAGTTGGATGTTTACCTTATACCAAATACAAAAATTGACTTGAAATGGATCAAAGACTTAAATATAAAAGCTCAAACTGTAAATGTCTTAGAAGAAAACAGGAAAAGATTCATGACATTGGACTTGGCTATGAGACTGTTTTATGTCTTAGTAGAGAAGACCAGTTAAGTTGGGGATAAGAGTCAGAGACCTAGGTTTGGACTTGGGACTGCCACTTCCTACTTGTGTGATCTTAAGCACGTTATCTATCCTCTCTAGGACTCAGCTTTCTCATCTGTAAAATGATAAAAGTAATGGAATGACACTGAGAATTAGATAAGTTAAGATAGGTAAAGGGTTTAGCTGCATGACTGGCATATGGCTTATTCCCAAGAGATGTTAGCCATTACTGTGCATTCAGGAGAAGCAGCATAATAATAGAAGTCAGGTAGGTAGGCTTTAAGTCAGATTTTCTAGGTTCATATCCTAGTTCTTGCTTTTATTGCCTCTGTGACTTTAGCCAATTTACTTACAGTTTTGTAACTGAGAACTTTTATCTTTTTCTGAATAACAGAATTAGTAATATTACTCATCTCATAAAAACGTAAGGATTAAATGAAGTAATCCCCTTCTCCAGCTCTTAGAAAAGTGGTTAGCACTCCCTAGTGTTGCCCTTACTGCTGCTACAGTGCTTAGCACAGCATTGGGCACATAGTAGGTGTTCATCTAATGGACTATCACACTGCCTTAAATGATGGCGTTTAGGAAGTGTTTAATGATATTAGTAAATATCAGTCATAAACTGTTGGGAAAAAGAAGATAAAAAGTTGTATATGCAATTTCATCTATATAAGTAAGAAAAAAACACAGAGAGTTAAAGAAAATTATTGAAATATTAATAGTGGTCCCTCCCTAAATAAAAAAGTTGTGCATGGTTTCTTATTTCCTTACATTTCTGTGTACTTTTCAAAATTTCTACCATAAGCACATACTTTTACTGTTGGAAAATATTAAGAGGCAGTTAAATAGAGCTGGAAAGGTATAAGAGTCAGTGTCATCTGCCATCACTTGGTACACTGGCTTCTAGGAATGGCTAGCAATTAACTTAGTGCAATGACCATGGCCTTCAGAAGGCAGACAGATAGTTCTGCTCTTTCCTACTCACACGTGCTTGTGTGTGCACATGTGAATATGCACATGTCTTGTGTTCAAGGAAGCTTGAAGTCTCCTTGAGGGAGGGCATGGAGTATTTGCCAGGAAGTCCCCCATGTTTTCCTTTTACTTAGCTCAGGGTCTCATAGATATTCAGATTCTAGGCAAATGGATATTCACTGAATGCCTGTAGGAAGGTGAATATTACTGATGGTGGAGAGAGAGGTTCAAGCCAGACTGCCACTGCACACTTGCCTGGGTGATCCACTGCTCGTTCAGCTCACACATGAGGCAGTTAGGAGAGAAAGCAGAGATCATGGAAGGCTACAAAACTCCATGCCTTGAACTGGGCTCTCAAAACACCCAGCTTCAGGGAAGAAATTACCTCTTTGCCCAAGATGTGGTGTTTGTTCTGAATCTTACCAAATGTAGTGGTCAGAAAATATGAAAAATTTTATTTAAAAATTAAATAGCTTCTAAATTTTGGAAACTTCAGAAAATAAAGATATAATCAAAAAGTTAAATTCTTTAAAATTGTGCCACTCAGAGATGCTCTGTGTTCATGTATTGGTATATACTCATCTAAATCTTTTATTATGGATATGTATGCATAATAATATATATACATTCAAGCTATATGTACTGTTTGTACCTTGATTTTTTCCCCTTTCATTAAACAGTGTATCACAGACAACTTTCCATGAGTATAGGTAAAGCTGTACGTAATCCAATTAATGGTTGTGCCGTATTTCATTGCATAGATGTACCTGAATTTATTTTTACTCAATTCTAACACATGGTTTGTGTTGGTGATGCAATGGACAAACCAGTCATAGTACTTGCCCTCATTGAACTAAGGGACTAAAGGAGAATTTAGGTAATTAAGCCAACGCAAATAAAATATGCTAAGTGCCAAGTGGGGTAGGTAGAAGTTTCTCCTGAAGCTCAGAGGCAAAAGTCCCCAGCTGGCAGGCACAAATAATTATTAGAGCTTCTCTACATTTGTCATCAAGCATCTACTTTTATGCTCTGGTTGTGGGGATCCCAGCCAGGTCCAAGTGCCATGAGGGCAGGAAAGTAATCATATTTGCTCACAATTGTACCCTCTGTGCCTAGCATAGTTTCTGGTGAATAAATAAATGAATAATATTTATCTGGATAAATTTCCAGAAATTGGATTATAGCAAATTGTTTAACTAAAATCTAAGACATCCAAACTTTAATAGGTAGAACATATTTTAAAAGAAACAGTGAATCAGAGAGATTTCTTGGGGTATTTGTGGGTTTTTTTTTTTTGGTAACATATAAATAAATTCTGACCTACAGTATAATTCACTGGCATCTTCAACAGATACTTTTGCGTTTTTACTTGGTACTCTGGGATGGTGCAGCAAGTGAGACACTATTCCTACTCCAAGAAGGTTCAAGTGTTGGGCAGGGAGTTAAGAGTGCATATGTGAAAAAGCAACCATTGTTTTTCAAGGCAACAGATAGTAATTCAAAATAAATGGCATAAATAAAACCTTCCTTAGCAATTCAGAGGAGTGCAACAGTGATCAAATTTAGTAGATACTGACACACAATTTTACCAAGAGGTGGTACCAATTTATGCTCCCACTAGTGCTCTGTATTGTTATTATCTCTCTTTCATTTTAGCCATTCTGATGGTACAGGAAGGTATAAATCTTACTGCGTTAATTTGCGTTTCTTTGACCAATGAAATTGGAAAACAATTCATATGTTTATGGGCCATCCTATTATATGAAGGGTCTGTTCAAATCTTTGGATATCCTATTATATGAAGGGTCTGTTCAAATCTTTGGCCCACTTTTAATGTTGATATTTCTTTTCATATCACATTGTAGCTGTTCTTTATATATTCTGTTTATGAGTACTTTGTCAGATATATTTATTGAAAATATCTTTTCCTGCTCTGACACTGCTCTTCCACCCTCTTAATGGTGTGTTTTGATGAGTAAAACATATGATTTTAATATAGTCCACTTTATCATTTTAACAATGGTTAATATTTTCTGTGTCCACTTAAAAAACCTCTATCTGCAGGTGATAAAAGTATTTTCATATGTATTTTGCTAATATCTCTATTAGTTTACATTGGGACCCAAAGTCTGTCAGGATTTTATTTGTGTGTATGGTGAGAGACAGGGCTCAAAATTTTCACATGGAAATTCAATTGTTCTAGCATCCTTTATTGAAAAGGCCATCCTTTCTGTACTGTCCTGTCATCCTAGTCATCAAGCAATGATAGGATATGTGTAGTTTCTACTCTACTTTTCTATAGTCATGTTTTTTGTTTGTTCTTGTCTATTCAGGGCCAGTATCACACTGTCTTAATTGCTATGGCTTTGTGATCAGTTTTAACGTCGGCTTATATAATTTCTCCAGTTTTATTTTAAGGAATTAGATTGTTTGTTATCTCCCAACCTCTTTCCCTTCCTCTTTTCCTCTTCCTCGTTTTTTTCTTCCTCTCCCCCTCCCTCTCTTCATTTCCTTCTGTTCCTTCTTCTTGGACTACGGATTACCAACTTGAGGAGAACTGGAATTTTTGTATTATCAGGTCTTTTATTTCATAAACGTGGTATATCCTTCCATTTACTTAAGACTTCTATAATTTCTATCAATACTGTTCTGTAGTTTTCAGATTTCAGTTGCAATTAGATAATAATTTGACCTTGAACTTGTATTTAGATCAGTAGGTCCAAAAGTGGGCAAGTATTAGAATTATCTTTAGAGTTTTAAAATAATATTCATTTCTAGAGCCTATGTCAGACTTACTGCATCAGAAACTCTGGAAATAGAGCTCTGGGCATCTAAAAAAGCCTTTGAGATTCTACAAACCTTTTGGTGGAAGTAAAAATTGGTACAATCTTTTTGCAGGACCACTTGGCAAATTTTATTGGCATTTAAATTGTCATACCTGCTAACTTTGTAATTATATTTCTAGGAAATTAACTTACATGAATTATTTGTGAACATTTATAAATGCATATATAAAATGTTTATTCTAGCATAATTTATAATAATAAAATATAGCAAATTGCCTCAATTTCTATCAATGAAAGATGTACCGAATATATTATGTCACATATAGTATAATACCAGGTAGCTATTTAAAGTGAAGAGCTAATTTGCAAGTACTAAAGTGGAAAGATATCTATGGTAATTCATTTAAAAAATCAAGAAGCAGAAAATTAAGTATTGTATAAGTCAATATGTTGAAAACATATTCCTGCACACACATACAAGACAGTCACGTTGACTGTCTCTTCTAAGAAATATGAAACTGCCTTCGTATCATCACTCCTATTCCAAATTCTTTAAATCCTATATCCAAATCCCTATAAATGAGCAGTAGGACAATCGGTGAGTAAGAATCAAGCCATATGAAACCCAGGATCATTCTAATAGAAATAGTTGGAGTTGTTGCCTATGAAGTACCCATCATTGGGATGCGAGAACTTAGTGGGATGAATTCTTAGTGGTTCCTAATAGGAATGATGGTTTATTGTATATTCATCTTGAGGCAGGGTGAAAACAAAACAAAAATCCTTTTAAAATTTTGTTTCTATTCTCCATTTCTGTTTATAATATGCAGGCATTACTTAAATTTTTTGACCATTTTGATAATTTTTAATTGTACTATTCAATGGCATTAAGTACCTCAAAAATGTTGAATAACCACCACCACTATCCACCTTTAGAATTATTTTTTCTTTCTTTTTCTTTTTCTCTCTTTTTTTGAGGCAGAGTCTCATACTGTCGCCCAGGCTGGAGTGCAGTGACGCTATCTCAGCTCACTGCAATATCTGTCTCCTGGGTTTAAGTGATACTCCTGCTTCAGCCTCCAAAGTAGCTGGGATTATAGGTGCCCACTACCATGCCCAGCTAATTTTTGAGTTTTTAGTAGAGATGGGGTTTCACTCTGTTGGCCAGGCTGGTCTCAAAGTCCTGACCTTGTGATTTACATATGTTGGCCTCCCAAAGTGCTGGGATTACAGGCGTGAGCCACCACTCTCTGCCCTCTAGAGCTTTTTCATAATCCCAAACAAAAGCCATCTACCCATGAAACAATTATTTCCCATTTTCCCCTAACCTAAGCCCCTGGTAACCTCTGTTTTACTTTCTGTCTCTATGAATTTGCCTATTCTAGGTACTTCATATAAACAGAATCATACGTTCATCCTTTGTGTCTAACTTAACTGACCATAATGTATCAAGGTTTATCCATGTTGTAAAACGTACATAAAAATTTAAAAATATTTAAAACATTTTAGAAATTTTGGGGAAAATCCAGAAGCTCATTGTGATGTATAGCCAAATTTAGGACCACTAAATTAGATAACTTTTAATAGTATGAGCCGGGTGCAATGGCTCATGCCTGTAATGTCAGCACTTTGGGAGGCCAAGGCGGGCAGATCACCTGAGGCCAGAAGTTTGAGACAAGCCTGGTCAATATGGTGAAATCCCATCTCTACTAAAAATGCAAAAATTAGCTGGGTGTGGTGGCACATGCCGGTAATCCCAGCTACTCAGGAGGCTGAGGCATGAGAATCACTTGAACCCAGGAGGCAGAGGTTGCAGTGAGCCAAGATTGCACCACTGCACTGCAGCCTGGGAAACAGAGTGAGACTCTATCTCAACTTAATGAATGAATGATTGAATGAATGAAAGAATGCTCTTGAGCCATTTTGCCCCTGAGCCTCCAACTTCAGGCCTTCAGTTCTGCCTATATCCTTATCAAAGGTCCAGCTTAAACATAAATTCCTCCATCAAGTATTCCTAGACATTCTGGATAGAAATATTTCCCGTTATCTGAATGTTTTAAACTGTGAGCTTCATGTGGCCACTATTATGTTTTAATTGGTCTACAAATTTTTTTATTTTGATCCATAATTTATAAAGTTTAAGATTCCTATAATCAAGTGCCCTTAATACCAGGATAGCTGGCTTCTCTTGAAAACTGGAGAACCTGTCAGCCTGAGCCAGCATTCCTGAATGGAAACTCAAACAGGTTAGAGTTGAGAACAGGTGTTCTCTTTACATGAGCCATTTTCTTTTCTGTGTGACACAATCCCCCACTCTCTACTATCTCCCTGGCTCTGAGGATGAATGCCTATTGCTGATGATTGGTGCTGTAGAAATACTTTCTGATCTCCTATCACTATCAAATGAGGAATTAAAAAAAAAAAAGAAGAGGGCCCTGGGATTTCTATGTAATAGGCCTCTATCATTCACTCCTTTATATTACTTGCCTCATTCTTATTGGTGTTTGAGTTTGCTACCCCTAATGAATTTAATCCTGGGCATTTATAAACACAGCACATCTCTCCTGCTATGCTATGAGACCTCAAAATAGACATAGAAAACACTACATAAATGATTATAAATGACTGTCAGGTCATCCAATGTCATGATTAATTTTTATAGCCAATTTAAAGCTCTGTTTCTGAAACTGTTTTAGACATCATTCATTCTTTCCCCAGTGATGCTCTCCTTTCTCTCTTTCATCTGTGCAACTCCCACCTCACCTTCATAGTACAGATGAAGTATTATATTGTCTTAGGGGTCTTCTCAAATAATCCCCCTGGTTCTTTTGTGCCTGAAGCCTTCAGCTTGTTATGCTCCTTACTGGAGACGTCAAAATCACTCCATGCCTTGATCTCAGCAGCACCCAGCTCCTACTCTGGGAACACAGACTTCTCAGGGCACAGACTCTGTCAGCACCTAGCACTAGGCTGGGCACATAGAGGGTCTTCGGAACATGTTGGAAGATTCTATGTCAAAGAGAACTATTCTTCTAGCCTGTAATTTTCTTCAAAGTCTAATGATGTAAGGCTGTTTAGAGCAGTCTGTTGTTTTTTCTGATTCCTGCATTTTCCTTTGTTTTTCATGGAACACGTTGCACTGATTTCCTGTCAGGATTTGCAAATAAATATCAAGGTCAGGGGCTGGAAGCATTTATGGAGTGATCGTGGCACCTCTTGGTTCCACTGGGCCAAGAAATGCTTTCAACCCCAGAGGGCAGAAGTTCTTCAAAACAAGACTGTTCCAATAAGGGTGTGGGCTTCCTCCATCCACTCACTCACCCTCCTTTTTGCATTTTAATCACTTTCAGAAGAATGGAAACTCTGGAAAGCCTTTGGTGTTTTTGAACCGCTAAGTAGGCTAGGTGGTGGAACCTGTGGTGATTTCTCAATGAGAGGTTCCTACAGACAGGGCCATGAGGAGGCGGGGTGGTGAAGGTGGCCCTTTCTGCAGGACTGAGGGAGGTGGCAAGGCCTCCTCCTGCTCAGACTTCCAGCCTCCTTCCTTCTTCCCTTGGGCTGTCTGAACTTGTAGACTTTGATCCCTGCAACTCAGTGGGCATTTGTACCGGCCTTACACACATGAGGGCTAAGGCAAGCATAAGAGATTGATCCTTTTCCATGTTTAGTGCCTTGTAATGTCCAAGCTAACACAACAATCTCTTCCCCTTCTCTCTAGTATGCTCTTGGTTTTTCTTCTTTCTCTTTCTCTTCTTTTCCTCTTCAATACTTTGCTGTTTGAGGTGGGCTCTGAGCCTGTAAACAAGGAAATGCTAGGCACAGCGTCAAAGGGGTCTTGTATCAAGGACTTTCAAGCAGCCTCTGGATGCTTGGTTCATCTAGAAGGATACAGTACCCCTGTTACAGGGAAGCACAAGGTGTTAGTGTTTGCAGAAACCTAGGTCCAGAAGCCCTGCCTAGGTATCTGGTATCTGGGATTTAGTGGTCTCAAATTTGGCTATACATCACAGTGAGCTTGGGACCTGAGCCTGAGACCACCTCTAGGCTATTTTTAGTAGTGACTAGAGGTTAGATGATAGAGGCCTTCATAGGGAGGGTTTAGCTCTTTATAATCTCCAGCCAACTGCTGCCCGTGCCCACCCCCGCTTTTATAATGGAAAAGTGACATTTTCTCAATGGGAAGTAAAGGGCTTCTGCCTGATTGCTGCAGTTTCTTGAGCCATTAGGAAAACCAGGTTGCTATTCTTGTCCCTCTAAACAGTTCACTGCAGTGCAGGTGCACCCACACACACACACTATCAATGATATATAAAATTACTTCCAGACAGCAAAGCCTTCCAGTTCTGGGATAGTGAGAAGATTTAGAATGAACCAACATGCTCCCTTCAGCTGTAACTCTCTAACTTAATTATATATAACATTGTCCATGACTGGATTCAGTCAGACCCTTTCCAATGTTGGATGAGAAAGGGAAGAACAAGACAGGAGGATCTTGAAGCCCATCCCACTTACTATGCCTGGTTCTGTCTCTGGGAGACCTACTATGTCAGTTTCATGTTTCCATCCCCACCTTTGGACAGACTCCCATGACACCTTGCCTGGACTGTTGCAGAATCTCCAACATGTCTGCCAGCCTCCTGCATCTATACATTTCTCCCTCATGGGTAAAATGAATGTATATCTGATTTGATCATCCCCCAGGTTAAAATTCATTGACATCTTCTTTTTCATAACAGATAAAGTCTCAACTCCTGGGGCTGTGAGTGTGGACCCTTGCTGATCTGGTCCCACTCAATTTTTCAGGCTTTTTTCATCTTCCTTCCTCATCTATCCCCCCCCACATGCAAGTTTTGCTTCACTGAACTCTTTGAAATTTCTCTGGTGTTGTACTTTAAGTCTCCAGTGCCTCTGCTCACTCACCCATTGTTTATTCATCTGTCTAGTCAACAACCATCTTAATTTTATTACAAGCATAAGTAGAAAACATATTTATATGCCAAGCATTGCCCTTGATGCGAGATGTAGTGGTAGTGGTGTCCCTCATCTTCCTGGAGTTTCCAACCTCCTGAGAGAGGCAGATGGCAGAAGAGTAATGGAACAGACTAAAAATGATCAATTGTGGGAAGTGCAATCAAGGGAGCAAACGAAGGGCTCTGGGAGGGAAGAAAGGAGTAGGGTTTTGGTGGGGAGGAGCTGTGTCTTGAGATGGACTGGTCAGTAAGGCTTGCGGAGGGTGTGGCATTTAAGCTGAGACCTGAAATATAGGAGAAAAAAACAGCGTGGGAAGAGTCCTCTTGGCAAAGAGTATATGTAAGGCTTTGAGGTGGAGAGGCACTTAGGACTTTTAAGAACTGGCAAGCAGGCTAGTGTAGCAAAAGATTCGAGAGTAAGGAGCTGGGGGCAGACCTTGGGTAGAGAGGTGGGTGGTGATCAAATCAGGCAGCACATTCAAGGAGCGTGAGTTTTTTTCTAAAGGCAATACTGTAGTAATAGGCAGTACTAGGATAGGATTTATGTTTTAAAGTGATCCCTCAGGCTGTGGTGTAGGGAATGGTTCAGGGAAGGGACGGTGAGAGCTGGGAGACCAGCTGGAAGCTCTTCCAGGAGGCCTGTGAAGGATACCTGTGACAGGGACTAGGTAATGGTAAGCAGCAGAATGATCGGAGATGTGCTGTGTGGGAAATAGGCGAGTCATAGTAAAAGACTGACAGTGGGGCCTGAGAGGTTGGGGGGAGGCATTGAGAATGTCTTCTGATTACTGGATTTGTGGCTTGAGCAAGGTGGCCAATTACAGGAGGAGTTTAGGGAAGACTGGGTTTAAGAACCTAGTTGGCATCTTAATGTTTCTTTTATTTCACTTAATCCAATGAAAACAACATCTCTTCAATGAGACCTTTCCTCCTTCCCCAGGCAACACTCATTCCTGCATCTTCTGAGTTCCCATGATAAATTAAAATTCTTTGGAAAATTTGTCCCCCTAGATTGTGGGTATCCTTGGAATTTAAGCAAGGCCCTCATCATAGGATGCCTTTTATCACATATCTCTGCTTCCCACTGGAAGGCCAGCCCCTTGAGGACACCTCTGACACTGGGCAGAACTCTTCACTCGCAGTAGGAGCTCCCGCCAATGGTTGTTGAATGGTGCTGAGTTGGGTCATAAAGATTTTCTGGGCAGGGGCTTGGCGAACTGGGGATCAGAATGGATTAGAAAAGAAAGACCAAGAGCTGGAAAGCGCACTTGGCCAACTGGTCAGCCCGGCTTTGGGGTGACTAGCAATGGAGGTCTTTCTCACGTAGCTGGCTGGAACAAAGAAGTGCTGCTGCTTAAGCCCCACCCCAGACAAAGCAAATGAAGATCTCTGGGCTGGAGCTCAAGCATGGGGATTTTTCAAAGCATCCCAGCTGATTTCAACGGGTAGCCAACTAGGAATCCTACTGGCATAAGGAGATTAGAACTTTCAGGGGCCTTCTTTTATGGAATTGACCAGAGATCACTTCAGAGCTCTGCCCAACAGGCAGCAAGCAGAGGTGGGGAGGAAGTGAGGGTGGGCTGGCACATGGGAAACATTGGGGGCTCATCTCCTGCACTCCTGGAACACCCCCTGTTGCCTGTGGGCCTTAGGGCTTTATGTCAAGCTGGGATAGACATGGGGTACCTGCAGCAAGGGACCCAAACTTGAGCTAACTGGAGGGAATCCACATCCAGGGTTGTCAGCATAGCTATTGTCGCAAGCAGGAATCACCCCCTGTCCAACCAGCCCACAAAACCAGAACAGAACTGCTCTGCAACTGTCCCGTCACACACTCAGAGACCTGGGGCATGTCTTAGTCCCCCAGCTGGTGAGTTCTCAAAAGGCTTTCCCCTGACCGAGTGTCCGTTTTTCTTCTGTTGCCAGTAAAAATCCCGCGCTCTGTTCTTTCTCCTTTGCTTCCTTCTATTGCTTCTGACAGAGTTTGCCAGTTAGCTGAGGTTAGGATTTCCTTTTTACAAACAACCTGTTTTCAGTCAGCAAGGCCAGAGGTTTCCTAAATTACAAACCCTTTCATTTCTTCTGCCGCAAGTCATCCTGTCAGTTTGTATAATCATATAGAATGGAGAGAAATGAAGATGTGCAGAGAGATATTGAAAGAAGAGTAGCTCACTGACTCGAGCCTTTTGGATTGTCAAAAAACGATCTTGAACATCATGGAGAACCCTATTCTAGCTGAAGCTTTTGTAGCGGCGTATGGTGTGGGTAAAGGGCCAGGGTCTGAAAGGAAATTTCTTACAAGTCTTAGATGAGCACGCAGTAGGAGCTCCTGCCAAAATCTCCCGCCATCATCTCTACATTCTGTTAAGCAAATGACCTCGTTTATATGTATTTGAATTGGGAAACATTCATGGCATATGCAAATGTTCTGAAAAGCAAATTTTAAAAGTTATGAAATATGTTTTCATTAATATTTCTAAATGTTCACTGGAAGATATGTCGTAACCCAAACTCTGGAAGGATGACAAAGGATTGAGTTATTAAGGTTCAAAAGACAAAAGGCCTTTGGACATCATTGGAAAATTGTGCTAACTGTGGACAAAGCACTAAATACTCCTGGAAAACTTGAAGAGGACACCTAAGCTTACCCTGTTATTAAGTGATAGATCAGGGAAGTAAAGCCAACTGTTACAGGCCTGAGAACGCCTATCTTTTCATGATTCAGTGTTGCATCCAAGAGGGTGGGTTGGGGTCATGGCTTTGCTTGTCTGTGTCCCACTGGGAAAAGCATTTAACCCAAGTTTTGTAACCTGTAAAATGGGCTCAACTAGATACTCCTTAGACCTAACATTTGAAGTCTAGTTTAGCATAGAAGCATCACCAGTAGTGAAGGCTGTATATACTGATGCAGGAGCCTCAGGCTCTTTCTATTCCTATCCTCTGCCTTTTCTTTCTCCCATGACGGGGAAGCAGTCACACTCATGTAAAATAGAGGCACAAAGCCTGTAGCTTTACTCTGACATGGACAGTTAAAGCCCTTGCCATTGCTCCCTCCCTCTCCTGGCCACCCCACCCGTCATCTCTGCATCCCAGACCCACAGTCCTGGCTCTCCTGCCCTTCCCTTCTCCTTCCCTAGCTTGCTGCCCACCTTCTCACTTTGAGCTGCTCTTCTGCTCTTCTCTTCTCCCCACTTGCCTTGGGCCAACTCCTCCCCAGCCTTGAGGTCTCAGCTCAGATATCAGTTCTTCAGAGAAGCCTTTCTTGCTTGCCTAGGCTGCCCATGGTAGATCACTCCCTTGCCTCCATTAGTCTTGCTCATTGAGCCCTTCCAAGAATTGTAATGAATTCTTTAACAGTCACTGTCCCAGTGCTCAAGGTCAGGGGTAAGACTTTTTTAGCTTGTTTTCTAGACCAGCCCAAAACAATGCAGTGGACTTCTGTAGGGTCTGTGCATCCAAGAAGCTGGTTCTTCAGTTGGGGAAATATGTATGTGAAAAGTCAGTGCAGTAATAGGCCACATTAGAGAATCTTCCAGGCAGTGTCCCAAGCACTTCACTTACACAGTTGACCCTTGAACAAAGCAGAGATTAGGGGCACCAACCCTTCTGCCACTGAAAATCCATGTATAACTTTTAACTTCTCAAAAACTCAACTACTAATAGCCTACTGGTAACCGGAAGTTTTAATGATAACATAAACAGTCAATTAACACGTTTTTTGATATCATATACTGTACTCTTAAAGAAAATGTTATTAAGAAAATTATAAAGAAGAGAATATTAAGTGGAAGTGGATCATCATAAAGGTCTTCCTCCTCATTGTCTTCATGTTGATTAGGCTGAGGAGGAGGAAGAGAGCTTGGTCTCAGTGTCTCAAAGGCGGCAGCAGTGGAAGATCTGCGTATAAACGGACTCATGCAGTTCCAGCCTGGGTTGTTCAAGGGTCAACTGTATTAACTTACTTTAACTTCATAATAATCCTCTGAAGTAGATACAATCGTTATTCCATTTTTACAGATGGGGAAACTCCTAACCACTGGGATGAACCATCCACAGTGGTGCTGAGACCTCTTCCCTTGGGCGTGTTCAGATTCTTCTCCTGTCTCACCATTTCCTCCATCTGACCTATGTAAATATTTAGCCATCGCTAAAAAACAACCTGGGTTTACATTTCCACCATCTCTGTCTAAATCTGACCACTGTTTGCTGGGACTGTCCTAATAGCCTAATAACTGGTTTTCCCATTTCTTCTCTTGCTCCTCTCCAGCTCCTTCTCCACCCTCTTCTCCACTCAGCAGCCAGGTGATCATTTCAAAGAGTAAACTAGACCAGGTCCCCCCACTAGGTTAAACTCTCAGTGGCCTCCCATTCACTTAGAAGAGCATCCAAACTCCAGACCACAAACTCAAGGTCTTCCTGGTCGCCTTCCCTTTACAAAGTCATCCCCTGCTCCTCTCCTCTTGGACCCATGGGTGTGGTTCCCATTTGGAGGATAAACAAAGTGTTCTCCTCTGAGGAGCTTTGCCTGCATGTCCTGCCCCTCATCTTTACATGCTTCCAACTTCTTAGCAGTCAGGTCTTGGCTCAGACATCTGTCCATTCTATTAGAGGAAACTTATGCCTGTCACGGACCCATGTTCTGTTTTATTTCCCAGAAAGAACTCTTTTGATCTGAATGTAGCTTATCCATGCATTTAGTAATTCATTTATGGTCTGTTTCCACCAACTCTGATGTAAACTCAGTCCTTGGGGCATGGACATCCTACCCTCAGCACCTGGGACAGTGCCACACTGTTGGGGTTTGAGGGCAGTGAGTCTTTATTGTATGAAATATGGACTTCCAATAAAGGTACAGACAGAGGGAGAGAAGAGAAGGAACTAATACTGCATGCCATGGATATAGGAGTTAGGAAGAAATCATTTAGACAGATAGTGAGAGTACTTGGTAAGGTTTTTCTTTTAATGAAAAGCAGCCCCCAAATCATTTTCTTAGAGCAGCCTGTAAAATTGAGCTGCAGACATAGACAAGCAAACTGGAAGCTTGCACAAGTGAGTGCCAGCAGTTGGGTCAATAGGAAAAGGCTACCTGGGACTAGGCATGTTCAAAATGGCGGCTCCATCTTCCCTTGTCTTTGCCAGCCTCATGTACAGTAAGGAGCAACAAGATGGGCTGGCCAAGTGGAAAGCCCATTTGCATAATAATATGAGGGTATGGTGGCCAGCCTTCCCCACGTGCTATGTAAATGTCACACCTCATCCAACCAATCTGTGGTTAAGGGAGAGAGCTGTTCTCCTTTCTCTCTTTCTTTCTCTTTCTTCTGTCTATTAAACCTCAACTCCTAAACCCAGTCCTTGTGTGTCTGTGTCTTTAATTTTCTTGGTGCGAGATGATGAATGAAGCTGCTCCGCCATGGTGGGGAAAAAGGTCTGTAAAGGAGGAAAAACTGGAGCTGGACATGGTTTGGGTGGATTGAGGATGAGGTGAAGGAAGTCATTGTGGGCAGTGAGAATGCTTTGAGCAAAGATAAGGCAGAGATGCTTGAGGGCTTTTTGATGAGCTTAGTATGCTAGCCTAGCGTACTGAAGATCTGCTCATTTCAGTAATGAGAGAGAATGCTGGGAAGAAAGTAGAGACTATATTTGGAGGTTCTAGAATGCCAGGGGGAAAAATCTGAGCCCTAAATCCATGATCAAAGAGGAGCCATTAAAAATTTTGATCAGGAGGTGTCACATTAGAGGTGGTACTTTAGAAAACTCATCTGGATATGCCTTCCATTTGGCCTGTTTTTCATACTTTCTTAATTTAAGCCCTAAAAACCCCTTTACTCCCCACCACTGTCTCTCTTTAAAGATTTTCCCCACACTCTTCTCATTCTTGGGGTGTCAGGGCATGCTCAGGCACCTCATAATTCAGGCCACTTGACCTGGTGTGTGAATATGAAAAATACACATCAGGGGCCTGACAAATGGGCAAGGCAGTGTATTTTTGATTTTCATGTGTTTTCATTTATGAATGTGTGTTTCTAAGATTAAATTCTCAGGAGGAAGTCACTTGTGCTGTTTTATAGCTGTCAATGATTAATCTGGCCAAATCATAGAGGTATCTGTTGCAGGCGTTCTTTATTGATGAAACTGCTTTATAGTGCTATTCCTTGAGTATGTAAGTGGCTAAATCTATGCTGTGCAATCCAAGATAGTTTATGCTACATTATGTTCTACAGTAGATAAATTTGAGTAAGGGTCCATTTTATATAGTTTTTGGAGAAGTGAAGAACTTTTCCATTCATCAGTACTTACAGTGATCAAAGAAACAGCTATTACCCTGCAAGTTCAGTCCGCTAAAGGGCTGATAAAGCCGTCAGTGCATTTACTTCACACAACTTCCTTTTGTTGGACTTCAGGTGTTCTCATGCAACCAAGATCCTGCTCTTTCATATAACCAAGAGAAAAAGATAATCCCAACAGTCAGGGAACTTACAGTACGTCACAAATCAATTTTATTAACTTAAACACAAAATTAATGAAGAAAAATTCTGTACACAATGGTGGACACAGCACACCTTTATACAGTAAGGCCAAGATAAACTTTGTCTTTTCAGACTGCAGAGTACAAAAACATAAAATGAAAAGGTTAAAAAATTGTCAACTTGTTTGCTTCAAGCAAAAAAGGAGAAAAAATTCAATTGTGAATTCAAACAATTTGGATAATTCACAAATGACTAATTCTAGCAGCAACCTGCAACTTCAGAAAAGGATGAAATAGCTCTTCAGCTACTTTAGGTCAAAGCTGGTGGGTTTTCTTCCCCCCAGTATAACATTAAAGACGATTCATCCTAAGAGTAATTTCATGACAACAACAGATTGCATTACATGAGAGAAAATATTGCCCAGCCAAATGGACCCCTTTTGGAGAAACTCTTATGGTGTGGCAAATGTGATCATTTTAATTCCTCAGATCTATGCCTGTCATGTAGTACACAATGCAGGTGGAGAGGAACATTGTTTCCATGGTGATGACAATGGCAATGAACTTTCCTCTGGGTGGGAGTAAGAGGGAGAAAATATGCATGTAGGGAGCAATGCAAAGTTTGCTGATTTCCGGATTAGCATCGTGTATCTTCCTTTATCTAAAGAAAATGCAGACACGATAATAATTCTGAACACATGAAAACTTTGTTAGTCTCCAATTCATGAACCATTTTATTAATAAAATATATCTATCTACTATCATCTATATTCTTTCTGTGGGAAGAAGCATTTGAATAATTATTTTTTCCAAGTAGTTACATATAATACATTAGTGTGGAGATGAAAAACTGAGGTGGTAGGAGAACTTTTATTTTTTTTCAAATTGTTTAAGAAACTGCTGTGTTATTTCATCAAGGCCCTCAGAAGGAACTGATAGGGGGAAAATTTAGAAAACAAAATCCTTACTGACACTCGACATCCATGCTTTTGGTCTTGACAACATTATCTAAAAAAAAAAATGCATTATCTACATATTTATACCCAATACTTAGATAAGGCATGGCACATGAGTTAGCGCACATGCTGCCTCATGCTTCACTATCAAGGCATTGCTACCTTTCAATATAATTTCCCTAAACAATATGTAAAAGAATCATCCATTATTACAAATTTACACCAAAAATTCTTTCTGTACATGATTGTCTCAGTGATGTACATTTTATACGTTTAAATTAGACATACTTAAAACTATGCGATGTGCTAAAATTCAAAGTACTGTACTTGCCATGTTGTGATGCAAAGGCCTTGAATCACTTATTTCTATTGCTATTGTCTCTTCAATTATTTAATGTCAAAAGAGTCTGGTGGGTGAATTGTGGGGTATGTGAATTATACCTCAATAAAGCTGTTTTGTTTTTAAAAGTCTGTTCATAAATAAGTAGAGATGTACAGATTACCCTGGGTATGAGACACCAAAAAGTAAACCTTCTTTACAAGAAATTTTCTCCACTGGTATTCAGAAAATACATTTCCGTCTCTGTTGTGCAATCAGGTTTGCTGTATTGGAGAAGCTGCTCCCATCACATTGAAAATGCTAACAACTGAAGCGTTTGCAGGTCCTCTCTTCACAGGTTTGAACCGTGTAGTTAATGTGGCAGACACATTATGCTGTGCTAGAACATTCTCATGGCTTTTCATTGGATTCACAGTACCAGAGTCAACAGCTGTTCTGAAGAAATAGACGTGGTCCTCCAATCACCACAAGGGCAGAGGTCAAGACCGACAGCAGCTGCATATCAGCAGGCAGAAATCGCTAAGTTCTGGAGGCCGTCGCTGATGTGAGACTGGGGCCTTCTGGATCTGTCCCCGGTCACAGAGCAGCTGTGCGGTGTCAAAGTGCTGAGCGTTGTTACAGGTACTCCAGTTCCAAGGCGTGGTGCAGGGCCATGAGGTCCGAATGGCTGGAGATCCTCCAGAAGGGCATCGCATGCTGTAGAAGGGGCACATATACATGTGAGGACAGAGCATCCAGTGCCAGCCCTGCTGGCTGGCTCCTTTGGAAATTCACTCCCACGCTCACCCCCATTTTCAGTATCGTGAAAAATGCCAGCTAACATCTTAACATCACATCTATTTACAACAAAAATTCAAACTTAAACTTCGGGTAAGAATACTGGACTGAGTTTTAAAATGTAATCTAGAGTCTGTTTCTTTGAAGAAGGGGATGGATATTTCCTAACTGGATCTACACTGTGACTTGAATGCCAATTCCAAGCTTTAAATAAAAGAATGTTGCCAAATACAGCAGCTTTTCAAAATACATATCCAGTGGGTTTTTTCATGATGAAAGTTTAAAAAGCTTGTACTTTATGAGTTTAAGCAGTTTTCTTTAGTTAGTAGTACTTTACCTTTTCTCTAACTTAATTGTGGCTCATATATGAAGCAACTTTTTTCCATTTATTTTCTTCAGTTATTCTTCATATTGGCCTTAAAATGGCATTATCATATGGAAAAAATTTTAGATGAACATCTAAAGTTGTTTTTTGATTTGTTTTTTGTAGTTGTTGTTTAAACCTCAATTTAAAAATCTCGTTTCAGTAATGGGAATGTTTGTGAAACACGTGAACAAACCAAAGACAAGAAAAACAGGAAGAAACCAGAAGTTACGTCATTCATGAAGGGTGAAAATGTGATGAACTTGTATTGCCCCAAAGCACTATAGTAAGTATTAATTCATCAGTAAAATCTTTTGAAGAGAAAGATAATCACCTTCCAGAGGACAAAATTCTGTTTGCCTTACAGACTAGGATTCTTATGCAAAAAATTAATGTGGAGCCTGCAGTATAATTTGCAATTATAGTTCTGAGAAATCTGAAAACATTTTCAGACTAATAGAATTTAACATAGAAGCAAACAGAAATGAGGTTATTTTTTTTTTTTTTTTTTTTTTTTGTTAATGTGTAGGTAACAGTGGAAGCCTTTAACCATTTTGATACATAGATCACATAGCTGCTACATACTGGGATACAAACTATTACTTATTAATAATGTATTTGTCTCAGATTATCTGTTGAAATCACATACCACAGTCCAATATTAGATGTAGACCTTTCTGGACTCAAGACTATTTTGGAATATCTGTATATATTTGTTATTGAGTGATAACAGAATAGTCTAGAAATGAGTACTAAATATTTATTTTTAGGAGGATGGTCCACTTGGCAACTTCACACTGTAAGATTCAGCATTGTATATTCATTCATTCAGAGAGAGCAAACTGTGCCAGGTTAGAAGATCCAGAGATGCATATGTTGCTGGCTCACACTCTCTCACAGTCTGAGTAGCAAAAATGCACAACAATCATCAGTGTTCATCTGTGTCTTGTAGGAGAAGAGCAATTATTTTTGTCTAGGAAACTGGGAAAATATCTGAAAAAAGGTGATAGTTGAGCTAGGTATGAAGGATGAACATTCAGATAAACACTCTGATAGCTGTGTGTGTTGGGGGATGGAAAATAATGGAGAAATTCATTGTTGGCATACTGGCTGGGTATGAGAGAAAGACTTGGTTGGTTACATGACTGGCTGCAGGAGCCAGCTGATGCAGGGCCTAGTAAGCTCCGCTAAGGAGTTTATCTGTAATAATCTCCCAATAGTTATGATTTATTGGATATTGTGTTAGGCACTATGCTAAGCAACTCAGAGACACAGAGGTATTACTATTACTATTGTGTTAGTTAAAAAACAAAACCTTGAGGCTTAGTGATGGAACAGAGAGGTTTAAATAACAGCTGGTAAGGAGTGAAGCCAAGATCCATACTAGGTGTGACTTTGAAGCTCATATGCTGTAATGCCTTCTACCTGTTTTCTGTGGGCGTTTTATTCAGCTGTGTAAATTATCAGCACCTTATCAGTACCATAGCACAGGTTCAATCTCTCCCTCTGTCTTTCTCTCTCTGCCCCCATCCATTCTCTGTGGGGTTACAGACACTGGAAAAGAGTGACTATGATTCATAGATCTTGGTTAGAAAAATGTTTGATCAGTTATAGATTTCCTCCTTATTAGAACAGAAATTCATATTGTAAAATGTAGAACCATAAAAGGAAACACAAATAATTTCTTATCTACTACACAAAGCTAACCATGATAAACATTTCTTTATATTTTCATACGTGTACACACTCAAACATACTTGAAATGTCTATCCAGTATGTACCATTCAACATTCTACTAATTTTACTACTTAATCTCAAATCCATTTAAGATACATTTTAAAAGAAAACTTATTTTAAAAGTTTTCAAGTATTCAACTGTGCAGTGTTTATATTTAACCATCTATTTGCTATCTATTTTATATCCTCTTTATTTCTAATTGTTTTTCTTATAAAAACATATAAAAATATTTGTGCAAAGTGGAACGCTTTTTTTCAGAGCAGGTTCAGTCAAATTCTTTTGCATGTCAACTGTCTGAGGTTCCATATGTTCCCCATAGACAAGTTTTCTGCATATACAGCCATTAACAATGCAAATCTGAAAACTATTGTTGCAGTCAGAACCCTGCACTGAAGAATGCCATGACTCTCACAGAAATTGAAAAAATTTCTTTGGTACATAAAGTGGGGATTTAATTCCATAGTAAACAAAGGACTGGTTCAATGGCTTTGTGTCTCATCTGTACATGCATATGGGTTGATCCCGCCTAGAGAACACTTAGTGTTGAGCATAGTTTAAAAGAAAAACCTATCTGGCAAAGTGAGATGATCCACAAACAGCTCTAAGTTGGTTTGTTTACTGGCACTAAAATACAAATGGCTTTAGTCTTTCTGTAGAAAGTATTAATAAGAACCACCTGGTCAAGCAGCATTCTGAAATGAGGTCAAAGAATGAAACTTCCTGTAGTATATTACAGACAACTCATCACAGTGCAGTGGGGATGGGCCATTCATTTGGGCAGAAGCGCCAAAGATTCTACAATGAAAACTTTGCAAATCTTAGGTGTACATGAAAGAGAACTGGAGGACTCTGGGGAGGATAGCAACTCTGTCCTCTGCACTCTTTCATGACATGCAGGGTAGTGATGTCAGCAGTTGTTAGCAGTTTCATTCTCACAAAAATAGTGGACTTAAGAAATGCACAATTTACGATAAGTGAATGACTATAAGAAGACTCAGTGTAGAGGAGAGGATAGGTGTCAAACTCCCATTGACAATCAGAGCTAATATTGCTCGATAATATTTTCCCTAAGTATGTACTGATGTGAAGATTTTATGAATTTATAAAAGCTCAGGACAAGTGGGTACAAAATAAACTTATTTTTCTTGCATCAATGTTTAGCCACTAGGACAAACATTTCTTATATGAAATCAGAGAGAAAAAGCGGCAAAAGAGGAAAAGAACAACATATGCTAGAATGATAAGACTTAGCTAATGTCCAAGTTGAGAATATAACCTATGTGACCTTCAATTATGGCACAGTCTGCCTGGAGCCCTACTTTCTTTATAACTTGAGAGTTTAGGGAAAATGACTCAGGGTTGCTTCTAGGTCAAATAAAGTCTGTTACCTGCATAGCACCATAGCTACAGTAGATATGTAATACACACAAGACATATATCCCCAATGCCAAGAGCTGACCAGCAGGGAAGATGTATCACATGAAGCAATTTTATTACAATGTAAGGCAGTGAGGGATTAAGAATCAAAAAGATAGATAAATTCAGAGAGGAGAGAGCACCGTTGTAACCTGGAGAGGGTAAGCTGAGCTTGAGCTGAATTTGAAGAATGGGAGAAGTTGGAGAGGTGGAGGGGAAGTGGATAGGGTTCCCAGTTAGGAGGAGTAATTCACCTGGTGAGCATGGGGCTGGACTGGTGTATAAAATTATAGAGATATTAAGGAGGTTTGTCACCGTAGCAGCACTTGGAATATCTAAGGACCTTAGACTTTTATCTTGTAAATGGAAGGGGTGAGAGGCTAACACTTTTTAACTATAAAGAGCCAATTTTATTGAACTTATGCAAATAACCATATTGCCATAGAATACTCACAAATACTTTTCATATTCTGGAAGAACACTTCTTCAGTGCCAAGAGACACAAAGAGGTGGGTATTTTAAGCAATTTAGGGCAGCAGTCAGGAAAGGATAGACTAAAGATGTTTCTGGCTGGTAGCAGAGAAACTAGGTAGAATTACCACGGAAATGGAGTGAGTGTAATAAATGCAAGACATACTGTGAAGAGTTCATGTGATTCACTGGTGGGTGGGAAACGAACCCCAAATTCTGTCTGAGTGGGCAAACTGGTTTAGGACAGCTGAATTCATTTGCTTGTATTAAGACATTCAGATGGGTAGAACATGGGATACTTAACCGGAGATATTCTCCCAGGTTGCCGAAGTCCTGGGACTAGAAACAGAGCTACCCACAAATCTTAACAGAAATGACAGCTGGAACTGTAGCATGCACAACAAGATTAGGTATATATTGAGAGAAGTGGGGATCAAGGCCTAAAATTAGCACATGCTTTTGGATCTCCAGAACCAAAATACTGCCTAATGGGAAAACAATGACACATCCTCCTTCTTCTTCTTGCCTGCTGGAGCAACTTTAAAAATCTCCTTCCTCCATCCTTCCTCATCTGATATTTAGCATTTATACCTTCAGACTACATATAACATCAATCATATAAAAAGCTGAGTATGTGGATACATATATGTAAATAGAACTTTTGCTGAATTATTAAAAATGTGTTCATAGTAATGTTTCAAAAATTTTAAAGCACATACCCTCTGACTTAAGTATTGCACTTTTAGGGATTTATCCTACAGATGCACTTGCACATGCATGAACTGTAGAACTGTTTGCAATAGTAAATACTGCAAATCACCTAAATGTTCAGCCCCAGGGGACTGGTTAAATAGCACATCCACATAATGGAATATTGATGCAGTCATTTAAAACATTAGACATGCAAAACTTCATGTACTGATATGGAATAACTGCCAGGATAGATTAAGTGAAAAAACAGGTGTGAAAAAAAGTATATACTTCTCATTTGTGTTAAAGAAATATTTATCTGTGCTTTCACATGCACATGTGATACTTAGAAAGTTTTGCAGATGGAGTTACACTTTTCAAATTGTAAAGTTATCAAGGGAGAACTTATTATGAAACTTATTGTACAACATTGCTCTTTTGTTTGTGTATCTCCTTCCCCTCTAGACATAAGTATGCTCTTTAAGGATGAAGATGAAATCCAATTCAAAACTTGGCATGCAGTAAGTGATTAACTATAAATGAATTTATGACTTTACAAAAATAACACTCGCTGTAGTTGGTGTTTATAACCTTGATGTCCCACTTAAACTAAAAACAAAAATTGCTTTAGAAATGTTACTTTATAAAAAGTGGCTTGTATTTTTCTCTTAAATAAGCTTGAAATCGGGCATTATTTATCAGGTTCTCAGCTTCATCTTGGATTTCAACAAATTTTAGAATGCACATGTAAAATGAACATATTTAATGAAGCCTTTGTCATTGTATAGAATAATGGATGCTTGCCATTTTTTCCCCCTTTGCCATTAACAAGAGATTTATTTTAAATAGTTCTCTGAAAATAGTTAATTTAGCAAGGCCACTTTTACTACTCTAGAAATGAAAACTAGATGTCAAGGTACAGGAGACAATTACTTTTTTTTTTTTTTAATAATCGTACCTATGTCTAATCATTTTCTTTCAAGCCATGTTGTATTAGAGAAACAAATTTATGGTAAAAAAGAACAACTGGTAGATTTTGACAACAAAAGACATATACCAAAGGAAGACTTCCATAGGTAGAGCCTTCCCACAGTCTTTCTAGGAACAAAGAGGCACTCACACAAAACTCTTGCAAGAGATCCTTTTAAAATGAGGTGGTTCTTTTACAAAACAAAGGTATTGCTAACTTTTTCTCTTTGAAGGGGGGTACTTTTTATGATACAAATTATAGAGCTAGATTAAATGACTGATGAAAGGCCTTGGACCACACTGGCAAAGAGAGTAAGGATGACAGAATAGATTTCAATTGACCATTAACAAAATAGGCAACTGGCAGATTTACTTACTGGGTTTTGTGTCTGTGCTTTAAAAAAAGTAACAATCTCTAGAAAAAGAACATTATTTAGGGAGATGACAGATCTCCACAGGGAAAAGAGGAGCATGCTCTATTAGTTTGAAGGACACAGGAAACTAAGAGAGACAAGCTAAATAGTTAAAATCAATTTTGAAGCAATGTAAAATGTTTTGATTTGGCAAACATTTTAGTGCTCACATGTGCAGAATTTCACTGGTTTGCTGTAAGTTTTATTTAATAAACTCAGGGGCTAAAGCATATATCAGAATTATGTGTTTTTAAAATTTGAATCATAAATGTAAAATTAGGGGAAAGAAGACACTTACATAGTTATAGCTAACTCCTGAAAAGAATTGCATTTTACTCTAATAATTTTTTGAAAAACTATGTAAATTCTTTTTTGTAAGTCAAGTCATATTTAAGATATACAAATGTAGTTCTTATAGTTTGAAGAAACTTTTTTTTTAAACAGGGTCTCACTCTGTCGCCCCAGCTGGAGTGCAGTGGTGCCATCACAGCTCACTGCAGCTTCGACCTCTGAGGCTCAGATAATTCTCACACCATAGCTTCTCAAGTAGCTAGGACTACAGACAGCACCACTATGCTGGGCTATATTTGTGTTTGTTTGTTTGTTTTGTAGAAACAGGTTTCACTATGTTGCCTAGGCTGATTTCAAACTCTTGGGCTCAAGCGGGCCACCTGCCTCAGCCTCCCAAAGTGTTGGGATTACAAGTGTGAGCCACCACTCAGCCTGCAGAAACTTTTTGCTAAATCTCACAGTCAGAGGAAATAACTGAGTTCAAATCCTAGTTTGGCTACTTTCTAGCTGTGTGATTTTGGCCGAATTATCCACTCTTACAGTGTCTCAGTTTTCTCATCTGTAAAATGGGTCTAAGGATTCCTTCATAGGATTATGAAGGCTTAATGAGAAAAATGGATAGCAAGGCCTAAAAGAGGAACTGGGATATAATAAGGGCTTTATAATTGGTAGCATTTTATTTTATATTTTTTTCTTTGGGACAAGATCTCATTCTGTCATCCTAACTGGAGTGCAGTGGCATGATTTTGGCTAACTGCAGCCTTGACCTCCCGGAGGGTCCTCCCATCTCAGCCTCTTGAATAGCTGGGACTACAGCACCCACCATCATGCCTGGCTAATATTTGTATCTTTTAAAGACAGAGTTTTGCCATGTTGTCCCAGCTGGTCTTAAACTCCTGAGCTGAAGTGATCTACCCACTCTGGCCTTCCAAAGTGCTGGGATTATAGGCGTGAGCCTGGCCTGGTAGCAATTTTTGTTACTACTATTATTAGTCCTTCTAAAGCATAGAAAGCCATCTCTTAGTTTCTTTAGCTTGAGTTTTTATATATAGTTTTAAAAATGAGATTGTTGAACTGTAGAGTGCTTCTCTTCCTAAATTATTTCCCATAGGTTAAACATTACGTATTCTCTACTTCTATGCAGCATTCCACTTTAAAGATACTCATTATATTTTCTGAATGATTAGATCCTTGTCCCTTAACTCATATAAAAGGACAGCTATATATATACTAGTTAACTTAAAAAGGCCAGAAAAATTCTTCTTACATAAAGTTAGAAAACAAGAAAGGAATGTTCAACTTGTCACTCTAAGTGGTAAAACTGAGATTAGAAATCTGAACACTGAAAAATTTGTCCATTTTACACACACAGGCAGGTCTCAAGGTACAAAGAGTGGTTTCCAATATATATTTTTGGACTCTTATCACAAACAGTCATCCATGAAATAAAAATGGAAAGCTAGGGGGACTCATTCAGTAAAAGAAATTCAGAGTATGTTTTCTGCAAGTGTGGCTGCCTAATTTATTTTGTGTGTGTGCCCTATATTTTTAAAAAGACATGTCCAAAGATAAACAGTAGAAACAATCTTAACTGCTCTTCAAAGACAGCAAATACTCTATTCCTATTAATACTTTCAATTCTAATATCATACCAAGAATACCTTTATTTTTTTTCATGTTGTGTTCATTGAAGTCAAACTTCTAGGAATTGTACTTATCAGAAAAGTTTAGGAAGAGACCCACTCACAGAAATCTTGATAAGATTCAAAGGATTTCACTTGTTTTTCTTGCATTTTAAGTAATCACTTTCATAGGCATCCCTCTCTGCCTACCACAAGCTAGGAAGCCACATTTTGGTAACTTTTGATATTAAACTTTCTGGTGGATACCAGAGGGAGAAGGACCAGCCTGGAGATGGATTTACACCTTGGCCTAAGGCCACACTGCTCAGAGGTGCAAATCTGTTCCATCCTTGCCCTGCTGGCCACCAGGAGGGTCCTGAATAGAAATGGCTTGGGAATTCCAGAGCCTTTACTGGAAAGAAGACTTGAGTCTGGATCTCAGAAAACATTTTCATTAACTCTCCAGGATTGTGTTTTGGGAATTCTGACTTAGCCTGGGAAAGATTTTATTTTATAAAGATAGCCCAGAGGGGTAACAGAGGTACCCAGTGACATTAGTGGTTAGTCATCGGTGAAGTGGGAAGGTTAGAACTACTGCTTAAATGGCAAATGCTACTTCACATTGACCATGAGGAGACCTGAAGCATGTGTGCCTTTCCACCAGCACCAACCACTCAAGCAAGTTTGTTACTGGGATACATTCTGTATCTATGGGTATCAATGAAATTATCTACTTGTAAAATTAGGGTCAGTGATTATGCTTTTAGTGGCACTCAGAGGCATTGAAGGTAAACCAGGCCATCTTCAGAGCCTTAAGAAGGCTGGCTATATATCATACTTAGGCTCAGTGCTGCATCTATAATCTGGTGACTTTATATGCTATTTCTGTATATGCTGGAATATTCCAGAAGAGCTGAAACACTGTATCACTTATGGAAATACACATGGATTCCTATGAGTGAGTGTATAAGGAAGGGAATGGAAAATTATGCTCTTGGTTAACCCCATAAAATATTTAATGTCCTTAAATTCAAGAAACATTTAGAGTACAACTATGTAAAGATTTAGGGAGTTATAAAAATTCTGAAGACAGTCTCAAACACCAAACCAAGCAAAACAAGATTCCTGAATCTGTGAAGCTCACATTTTTTTTTCTTGCTGAAACAGGCACATAAACAATAACAGCCACCATTTGTTGTGCGCTTCATACATATCCAGCTCTATGTTATGGGAGTTACACAGCTTAACTAAATCTATTCCTCAAAATAGCCCAATGAGGTAAGTGCTATTACCATCTCCATTTATAGACAAGGAAGCGGAAACAGAGGGTTAAGAATTTGTTCTTTGAAGAAATTCTAAATTCTTAAGAATTTGTTCTTCCTTCTGTCACAGGAAGGGTAAGTGGCAGGGTTTTAATTTAAAAACCCATGCTGTCTGGCTCAAGAATCCAAGCTATTTACCCACTACAGCACCTTCAGTTAAAATATAAGGGAGCATGACTATATTTGATCTCTTAAAAACAGAATAGAAAAGGTAGCACATGAATTGAATTTTGCAAATGAGTAAGACAATGACAGAAAGGAATATTAGGGAAAAGATCATTGCAAGGAAAAGCTGTTGGGCACGGTCAAGGAAAGCTGAGTAGACTGATACGACTACCGTGTAAAGTACCGGAGGGAGACAGACCAGAAAGGCAGGCTGCAGAGACACTGAGTGCCAGGCTAAGGAAGGTGGTCCTTAGCTTTAAAAAATGCAATGAGAAGCACAACAAGAAAGCTTCTGCTCAGAGAAATGACAGAATTACACCCGCAGAGATTCAGAAGAATATAATAAAGTGCAATGGGCAAAGCGGGAGCCAAGAGATTTATAGTTGGGTCCGCTCCCTTCCCCCTGCCCTGAGAGAGACAGGTAGGACCTCATGATAAAAAGAAGATATAGAGTCCTCTGGGGAAGAAGATAGTTTTCTCTTCCAAGCCAGCTATGACCAACTGGTAGAGACTTTTTGAAGGATGTTTGAAAGGTTCTTAGTCTGTGTCCAGGCTCAGGTAACAAGGTTTGAACCACCTGGCATGTCTGCCATGGAAACAGAGAAGGTCCTGCTGGCATATGTGTTATCTCTGCTCTAGAGGACAACTACACTTGAGTTCTGCTCCCAAAGTTCAGTTCTGCTCCCTAAGTCTACCTTCTATGAACACCACTTGTGGCCCTTGAGCTTGTGCACACTGCTATTCAGAAAGATCAGTCCATGTTTATTGAATGCTTCTTTACCCTGTTCAGTGCTTATAGTGCTGCACATATTCATCGTATGTTTCACAGAAATGGAAGTTGTTTAAATGATCCAGTTATGTGAATCTTGAGGACTACAAAACTAAATGAGACAAGATGCATCATCTAGGAACACTCACCTTTTTTGCTCCTTGTTCTTCTTCTACACCATCTCCTATAACAACATACACCACTTTTCTTCCAAACCTTTGAATTATCCTCTCAAAACAGCTTTCTTTTCCTAATGAACAAAAGTAAATCATAGAAAATGTGAAGTTTGGGTAACCTAATGTGACAGTGCTTGAACTTTTTGTATAAAACGCTTTCTTCATGCTGTGATTTGACTGTCCCACTTGTGCATCTAAAAGGAGTGCTTTTATGCCACTTGGGTTGTATGTGCCACAGCACAATAAATTACAAAGTAAATTAATTAGCAGTATGGTGTCCTGTCCTTTGGAAACTGATTAGTTAAATACTCTTTTTCAATGGACTCATTTATTAAAAAGTGGGATCTAGTCAATCACACCATTGCAATTGGTGGGGGGGAGGAAGTACTGTTTTTCAGTAGGACTTTTTTTTAAGCTGAGATCAAACATAGGCAATTCAAGTAACATATTTTAACTTGATTTAAGAAAGGTGTTGTAATATATCAAACTCTGAAAATATCTGATCCAAAGACTATTGAGAATGATAAAAAATAACTGGACTTGTTTTTGTTCTAGCAAGAAAACACCAACATTGGAATTAGCTTATTCCTTCATTTTCAGGTTGAATTAAAGACCCTGAAAGCCTGACGTAGTCTTATAAAACTCTTTCTGAAATAAATGTCAGGTAATTTGGGGTACTACAGCAAGATGGTGCCTGCCTTACCCAGGCAGCTAATGTTCAATGAAGCACTTTCCTGGAGGAAAAGTGGAATAAAGGTAATAGAATACCCTTATCTGTCTATTATCTTTCCCATGTCATGACTTAGTTTGGGCTTCTGTGGCGGCTACACTGTCAGCACATCCCCTGAGTTAATGAAAGCATTGTTTCTTCTCAGAGAAGAAACTGGGGTTCCAAGTCTTGGGCTGCCAACAGGGTCATTTTAATGGACAATGGGACAGTTTATAGTTTTCAAATGTGAATGGCTGAGTGAGCCTGCACCTCTTTCAAATAAGGATCAGATATACACAGGAACAAATTGCTTGTTTGCTTAAACAAATGTCTGCTTTATATTTGTATTTTGCACTAAAATCTCTAGTTTGCATCTGACACAATAAAATGGAGCTAGCCTTATTCAAAGGATGCAATTTCAATGCCTCTTTAGTTGTCCACTAAACTGTGAAATATTAAATCACTTTAAAAAACAAATACAAATTACAGCGCTCACTGCAAAAAATATACAACCCAAAACTTAGATGTCATGAAACTTTTTTCCCTCCTTACGGAAAAATGCTCATGTGTTTTTGCAAAGTTTCCCTCTTGTGGATAAAGGAAGGTAAATTCAATGTTATTTAAAGGTGAAGTTGTAAACAAAAAAATCCTTGCCTATATACTATCTCCTATCAGGTTTATTGCAAATTTGCAGTCATGTAGAAATTTTTCACAACAGAGGTTAATTTTTCACAACTTAGGTTTCTAAAATCTAAGAAAAGGAAGCTTAGATTTTAGAAGTCAACTATTAGTTTTATGTGAAGTATTCATTTTGATGAGTCCATTTTGTCATCATAGCTCTGCCAACTGGTCCACCAGCCATCTCCTATGACTTTAGCATTTTGCCTACAATAAAAATCACTGGGGCCAGGTGCAGTGGCTCAATCCCAGCAATTTGAAAGGCCAAGGGAGATCACCTGAGTTCAGGAGTTTGAGACCAGCGTGGCCAACATGGAGAAACCCCAACTCTACTAAAACTACAAAAATTAGCCGAGCATGGTGGTGCATGCCTGTAATCTCAGCTACTTGGGGAGGCTGAGGCAGGAGAATCACTTGAACCCAGGAGGCAGAGGTTGCCGTGAGCCGAGATTGTGCCACTGCTCTCCAACCTGGGTGACAGAATGAAACTCCATGCCAAAAAACAATCAAAGGCAAAATAGTTACTGGGTTTTCTGCACTGATCCCCACATGTATCTTATTTGATGGTGAAATCCTACTTCTACCACCACGTATTTTTTATTCTAATTGTTATTCTGTATTGAAAAAATTAAAGCCTAATATTTTAAACAAAATGCCCATTTAAAAAAATGCTTACTAGATTGTAATTTCCTATTACCATTTTTAAATTTCTTGGAATTAAACTTCTATGCACATGCTATATAACACACTATTTGTACTTTCTTTCTGAGAAGCTAAGCTCTACCCACTTCTGTACTATGAGCTGCTTTGCCATTTGTTCCAACATCATGTGCTGGTAAACCTTTTCCACAATCCCTGCTTACAAAATACAATATTATAATTCTTCTTTATTGATCTTGATGAATACAGAATTAACATGTGACTTAAACTGTATGCTGCTTTGGTTTTAATGGACTACTAGGAATTTTATTTCATTTGATATGTTTTTTCTTTTTGATAGGTATTTTCCAACAATTTGTTCTTGGCCCTTCTTGGAAAGATTAGTCATTCTCAAACTCCAGCTATGTATCTCTAACTTGAAAGATTATCTTGGATGAATCCCATCAGCATCCTGCTGTGTGTGTCCACGGTGCTTCCTTTCTGCCATTAATTGAAGACTCCATCTGATCTCTTCCAACTCGATGCTGATTAAAAACTAAGAGTTAACTTCTAAAATCACCTGATTTCCCCATCAGTTAATTGTGCCACTGTTGACTAGGTGTCTAAAAGAAATCTTGTGTCAGCCTTCTTCAAAATCAATGGCCATTTATTCAGCCATTCATTCAATAAGCATTTATTGAATACCTAATGTGTACTGTTGAAGCAACTATGATGAGCGAGAGAGACAAACCCAGTCCTCAAGAATATTACAGTATGGTGGGAACAAATAATTATAAAAGTAATTCTTTAGTAATCATGTAATAAATGCTTTGAAGGACAATGACAGGAAATGTAAAAGTGCAGGCAGATAGAAGTTAGTTAGACCTAGAAGGATTCCATTTTTGGCGTTTTGATTATATGGAGTTGAGCAGCCAAAGACAGCCTTCTTGCCACTTGCTAGAATGCTCATACCCCTTCCCCTGGACCAAAATAGCATTCATCTCCTTACAGTGACATACAAGGCCATTTATGCCTAGACCCCAGTATACCTTTCCAGCTTTGGCTTTTAATGAGCATGGCATACTAGCTACCCAGGGCCACTCACAAGTTCCTCAGCAGGGAGCACAATTTAATTTCTCTGTCCCTTTGCATTTTGTTGTCACTAGTCCATCTACCTGATGAACTCTTACTTGCTCTTCTATACCCAGCTCAAATGTCACTTCTTCCCTTTAGCTTTCACAGACACTTGCCTCAGCCTCTTCCTGGGTGGGAGTGAATGCTTCCTCAGCCATGTGCACATTCAAGCACTTAGCAGTAGAACCCACTAGGATACAGCAAGGAGTCTAGACTGTGGAATCAGAGAGACATGAGACTTGACCCTTGGGTTTGTGAGCTATTGATTGCAACAATTAAGTCTCTGAGCTTTAGTTTCCTCATTTGTAAAATGGAAAGATGATAACAATTGGCTTTAAATGTAAAATTCTTAGTAAAGTTTGGGGTATCTAGTAGACAACTAAAAAATGCTTATTTGTATACTCTTGTAACTGTCTGCTTCCCCTGAGAACAAGAGTCATGTATTTTTTATCCCTATGTTTATTCTGCCTTGATTTATATTCTAAATTCAGTCTTTTCCTCCCAACTATGTTTCTTTCATGCAAGAAGCTTTTTAATCTCCACAATAAAAATGGAAACTCAAATGATTATATATATTGAATTAAAAACAAAACAAACATTTCTAGTAATAAATCTGTTATTAGTGTTGTTTCATTTCTACTTTGTATAATTCTATATTGTTGTTTATGTTAGCTTAGAAAATCAGATATTTTTGTTAATGTTACCTAAAAGGATAAAAGTATGATAATCCAGAATCTATGCTGTTATTCTACCTAAAATGCCTTGTTCTTAACATTACCCAGTAAAGTAAAATTTTTTGACTTCAGCTACGTGGATTATGCTTTATGTTTCTCTTATGTCTAAATCCAGTTTGGCAAACTGGTTATTCTATTTTTTGACCTATGTAGCATTCTGGAAAAAAAGTTTCACTTATTGCCTTTCATTTTTATTATCCTGAAGGAAAAGAGCTGATTGCTATAAAGAAAAAAAAAACAGCTCACCTATTTTAGTTGCACTGTAAATATTTTCTATTGGAAATACAATTCCTAATCCATACAGCAGGACTTTCGCCAATGCTGGGATGAGCTGAGTAGTTGTTACTAAAATATTCACACAGTTTGTCCTATGACAACAAAAAGAGAAAAAAAGACTGTTGAAAAATAAATCTCCAAAATGAATAAGCACGAGCATTGCCCATTTCCTGGCAAAGGTCCCACAGAGAGCCTCACCGGGAGTGAATGAGCGAGAGTGCTTTCAGGGCCAGTGTCAACCAGGAGTCGGTCAGGGCTTCAATTTCGGCCCTCAACTGCAGCCAGGCTTCCCTCTTAGCTGGACCAAGCAGACCTGGGGGATTAAAAGCACATGATGAACTACTTCCTTACCAACATATTTCTTTGACTTTATAAATAAAAAACATTTAAAGAGTACTATGAGTACCATCCTCAAGCTTTATAATATACTAAGTATCTTTCACATAGTATCATTCAATCAAAGTATTTATTGGGTTATAAAAGCTCTTTTTGGGGAAACTACTCTCTCCCATTCCTCTAACTGTAGTTTGGGCAGAGCTGACTCTACCTTCTGGCTCCCAGGGTAGGTGTACAGCATTCGCTTGGCCAGTAAAGTCCGTCTTTGAACTTTTGCTAAATCTATTGGGAAAGATCTCTTTCCCTTCCCCCATAAAGGTGCCAAACTACTGGTAGAGTATAAAACTGGATCTACTGGTGGTCATTTTGCCACCTCTTGGGAGGGATTGACCTAAAAGGAGCTTACCCAAAGGAAAGCACAGGCTTCCCTGACAGCATCATTTGAGCATCTGGATATAGCCCTGCAGGAAACCAACCTCACTCCTGAACATTTTATGCTAAAGCCATTATGGACCAAAGTCAAAAGATTCAAACTAATCCAAGTATTTAGCTGGTAGAAGATTTACAACCCATCTTGTGATTTGGACAGAGGTCGCTAATTCTTTGAAGGTTGCTAATCCTTCCTTGAAAGGACAACTGAATGTCAGAGAGGTCAAGAAACTTTCCCCAGGTCACATCACAAGGTAACAGACGGGACTAGACTAGAATAGCCAGGGCAGCTGGCTCCAGTCCAATATTTCTGTCACTAAATCACAGCAGCATAATGGCCAGTGAGATGAAACTGCCCGAAAAAAAGCTATTATATTCAAAGCAGTGTGACACAAAAGTGTACAGTACTTTTGGAGTTGTATCTAGACTGTCTTAACCCGCTGAGATACTGGTGGTAATCACTTGCCTCCAACATTATTCTTGTAGGTGTTGTAGATCTCTTTTACCCGTCTGTAGCGGAAGGCCAACTTTCTCATCCAGTCCACACCACCCCGTACACCAGTTGCCAAGCATAAATTAGCACTGGTTGCTGCAGCAGGAAAGCCATCTGTTCCAAAGTTATATGTGCTATTTAGATGCAAGAAAAGCCCAAAGTTAACCAAACAGAAAGTTCATCTTAATTAGGTAAGCAATTAAACTGTAAAAGGTCACTTCACGTTCAGGGGTGCTCACCTTAGGTCCTGTCCGTTATCATCTGAAGAAACATCATCTATATGGACTTGGTCACATTCCTAAAATGCAATTAAAACGATACATGTCAATTTTTTAAGAGCACCTAAATTTTTGTTTGATTTTGAAAAACCATAGATAGCTATTTTTAAAAGCACCTTAATTGGAGTGCCTTTTTTTTTTTTTTAACTATGTCAATCAGTAGGTGGCAGTCTTGTAAAATTGACATTTTTACCTACTTAGGGTCCTCTCCTATAAGAAAGAAACAATGTGGTTCAGGACTACTGCTATTCGGCTTCAGAAAACACATTTTTGTGTTTAGAAAGGAAAGTGATTGAAAACAATTAGCATATGTGTTCCATAAACCTCAGGTACCTTAAACCATCATGCTGCTCAGAGCTGATTCACTCAGTGCCTAAGCATAACTGAAACCAGACATTTTGGTAAATGTAACATGCTAGAAAAATTAAACCTGATGCTAACTGCCAATGAAATTATGACCTCTGATTGCTGTTGAGCCACACACCAACACCGCCTGAGGCCAGCGTGCTGAGGAGCGCACACAAAAAAATCTGTTACTGGTTTCCATTTATTTGAGAGATCTGAGTTTTATTCTGTGTGTGTGTGTGTGTGTGTGTGCACATGTGCAGGATAAAAAACCATGGGAGACTTCAAAACCTAAATAAAAATAATCAAACCATGTGCTTTTTTTCACTGTTTTTTAAAAGTATATTTTTAGTGTTATTTTTAGCTGTTTTACTATGACATATTCACCTTATGTATTGGATTTATATTATGGCATAATGTTATTTTGAACAGACCTGATGTTTAAATCCCAAACTGAGTAAACTGTTTAGAATAGGAAGCCATGCTTACGGGCTAAAGCGCTATTGGACCCAGTTCGCGTTTCTGCACCTGTTTGCGGACATATTGAAGCACCCATGTATCTTACCACCGTATCCCCAGACGAATTGTGGGAAGAACAGGTACTCGGTACACATTTGTTGAATGAATGAAGGCATATGAATTTGGAAGCAGACAGCGACTCTAGTCCAGAAACCTAACACCTGCACTTGGCTGCTTTCATATTACAGTCATGTTCCTCTCTTTGCAGTCGGGCTCCAAATACCCCAGAGGCCTTTATTGTACTTATTTCTATTAACGTTTTAGTTTTAAAATGTTATTAAAAGAAATTTCCAGGCACACATCCTGTATTTTAGAAGGTTCTTTTGACTGAAACTCTGGTCATGTTTCAGATAGAGTTAATTTCATAAACTCTAGCCCATCTCTCTAGCACTTACAATCAACTTCATAACAAAGATGACACTTAGAAAGTACTATAATAATAGAAGGTATATTTTTATGTTGCCGGTTCCTACTGAACAAACTCCTCTCTCTCCATGGATTTGTGGGGAAGGGAGGAGGAGATAGAAGTGGAAAGAAACTCAAACCAGCTGTTCCTTAACAGAATTAAAATCGTGACCCCCAACCTCTTCTGTAAAGCAGCTATTTTCCAAGCAGCCCTCTCCCAGCAAGCAGCAAGTTCCAAAGAGGAAAAGACTTTGACCTTGTAACCCTCCCCTGCTCTCCTGAGCTCCATAACCTCAGATAAGAGAAAAGGAAAAGCAGGTCTAGGAGCCCTCACATGCTGACTGTGAATTTAACATTTAAAAACAGGTCATTCTTGGAAAACGTGGTTGGGAACTTCTCATTTATTAATGTAATCTTATTTTAGAAGATGAATGATGGTTGCTTATGTTTTCAACAACATACTTGTTTGAGGTTTAAAGAGTTACTAAATCATAAGTAGAAATTTCTGATATTTAACCAGATATGCAATTTGTATGTTGTTGGTAAACTTCTTTCCAGCGTGTACTTAGTGTCAGGGCTGGGGGAAAAGGGGAAGGCCATAGCGCCATGCTGGAGAAATTTTATCTCTTGGGAGAATGAACAGAAAGGAGGAGGAAGTTGAGGAACTAGTAGAAGAGGAAAATATATGTTCAAAAGAGTTAACTCAAGGAATCAAAGCTGACCTAGAAATCCCTGGTTACCTCTAAGGGTGGGAAGAGTTTTTTTTTGAAAAAGCAGGGTGTTAAGATGCTTTTCTTAAACTAATTTAGCTGTAAATCTTCATTACTAACAGAAAAGTCACTTATCTTCTAACAACTGTTAATGACTCCATTATTGCTATTGTTCTTCCACATCCTGTATTTGTTTTCTCCTGCTAGCTTCATTTAAAACGTTTTGTTCCCAGCCTGAGGACTTCATTTGAAGTACTGTTCCAGTCTCTAGCTTAGCTCTTAGTGTCAACACCTTCAAGCTTTTACCTGCAGAGAGCAAACTCACTTCATAGTGACTTGATTAAAGCAAAGGTTGGTGTAGTGACAACAAGGAAATCCCCATTCTTTATCAGGAGAATTTTTGTAGAATGATTTTAATTAAATGAGATGTAAAAATCAAGAGTAATTTTTAAAGGGCCTCATTAGCACCTCTGGGAATGAAAAAAAATCATTAAAATGTGTATGTAAAATGCATCCCTGTAATTGTTGCTTAATTCATTTAATGAACAACAGAAAAATACTATATTGCACAAACTTCAAATACATAAAATACATACTAGGGGTTCATTATCTGTGTCTTTGCAGGAACCTACAAATAACGGCACAAAATGTCTTGAAAAGTATGTTTTTAAAAAATTGTTTTAAATCTTAATGAGAAACTATAATACTATCTTGATGTTTAACTCTTAAAAGAATGGGGAATGTTAAGATACTGCAATATTCCACAGCAGAACTGCACAATAAGTCCATTAGCTCTCAAATGAGAAACTGAACTTTCCTCCCATCAGATTCCTCAAACAGCCTCTTCTGTGGGGAGAAACTTGCCATCTCCCATTTCTCAGACACCATCTATCCAGCTTTTTGTTCGTCTTCTTAGGAGCTCAATTTTACGTTCTAATTTTTGCCTTTTGGACTTGGTTGTTTTTAGCTTCCGAATTTGTTTTAAACCCAGACAATGAGATAACTGAGGGAGGGTGCAGGGCCTGATTTCAGAGCCCATGGCTTAGGCAGAAGGGGCTCTGGGCCCCCTGAACCAACAGCAGCAACCAGGTTTAAAGTCCCCCTGGAAGAATCTACAAAGACAAAAATGGAAGCTTAATATAGTTCCAGGTGCCAAAATATATTCCTAAAAAACCCAATTTGGTGCTCAATACAGAGAGTACAGAACATACATAATTATATTGGAAAATAAGTTTTCATTCCAAAAACAGACTAAATGTGCTGAAAATGTACTTCTGAAATAGCCAAAAATATGTGATGGACTTTTAAGGTGATGAAATCATTATTAAATCCAAATCTTGGGGCAGCATTCACATTTCTAGGGGCCACTGCCAGTTCTGCATATTTTATGGGCTAATCTGTAGAAGGGTCTGAGATACCCAAGGGATCCCTGCTGTACTGGGGGATCTGGTCTGAGACTTCTGAGAAGACAGAGGTGGTGATTTCAAGGACTCCTGGAAGATTCTGAACTCACACTAAACTAATGGGTGCCTTATCTTAGAAAGTTGGTCATTCATTTATGTGACAAATTATTTATTAAGAGGCTGCTGTGTTCCAGGTACTGTTCTAGATGCTAATGATACAGCACTTAATACAACAGACAAAAGTCCTTACTGCCTTGAAACTAACATCTAGTGGGAGAGACACATAAGAAAACATGTAAAATGTACATATGCGGGATAGTGGTAAGCACTAAGGAAACAAAATACAGTAGGTGAGGGAGAAATGCAATGCCAAGTGGGTGTGGGGCAAAGGAATGAGCAAGTTCAAAGGCCCTGAGGCAGGAGAACCCTGGTGTAAGGAGGTAGGAGAAAGGAGCCAGGAGAAAGCAGAGGACAGGAAGAGTTCTCTGCGCCTGCAGATCCCAGGAAGAAGCAGGCTTTGCCAGGGAAGCAATGGACACATTGTCAGTCCTTGCCCTCAAGGCACTTACTTGGTTAAGGAGGAAAGACAGAAGTTAACTAACTACACATGTGATAACTAAAATCGAGGTAAATCCTGCAGAATTTTCCTAGGATCCAAATGAACATTGTCCTGCATTCTATTTAGCCAAAGAGAGTTGCAAAGGTCTGAAGAATTGAAATGATATCTTGCTAGATCAGGAGGGACAGCTTGGTCCACCACTTGTCCTTGTGGCTTTTGTGGTTGAAACCAGCAAACCAATAAAATGGTGGCCTATTGGAGATGGTTCCTAACGACAGAGATGTGGTGACAGGAACAAAACAGCTTTTTGGTCCCAGACTATCCATGCCGGATCTCTACCTTCAAATGGTGGTGGGGTGGGGTAGGGAAGGTGCAAAGAAACTCTAGTGGGGCTTGGTGACCAGGCCTCAGAGAGGTGAGGGGAAGCCTCTTGAAGACATGTTTCTTTCACCCCCAAGTCACAGATGTGAGAACCGATATGGGAGTTGGAAAGGGATCAAGACGTGGGAAAAGAGTAATTTTTTGTTAATGGCATTCCCAAAGGGATGTCAAATTCAGCAACGTGTTTGCGTAAGGGCTAAGAAACAAGTCAACAGTAGAGGAATATATAATTAACACTTCTATTTAGCCAATTCTCACATATATATCTGTTACAGGTAGTTAGGCATGGGTGGGGGCAGCAGAGGGCTCTCCCTCATCCACTAGGCATGTTGGGTGATGGTTTGGCAATTATCACATTGTCTCTCTAAAAGTGATAAATTGGCAGCCAGTGCAGGGAGACGCCATTTCCTGATGGTCCACACATGTTGCAGTAAGTGTTAACTGAACACAGGCACCACGGAGAAGCAATTTCCCAAATGGCGGAGTATGACCTTCTTGGGGTGCTCCACTGGAAAAGGGAAGAAAGCCTCAGATGGGCATGTGTGCAGCTTCCTAAACACACTGCGCATGCTCACTTCCCAAGGGTAAGGGGGGCAGTGTGCATGCGGGCAGCCCACACTAAGGGAAGAAGCATGGGAACGGGGCGATCATATAAAGTCCTAGGATCAAGGTCAAACTCTGCACTTGACCAAGATGCCTGCTTGGGTCTCTTCCAAGCGTACTTTCCTTTTTTCCTGTTCTAAAGCCTTTTTCAATTAACTTCCACTCCTGCTCTGAAACTTGCCTTAGTCTCTTTTTCTGCCTTATGTCTCTCAGTTGGATTCTTTCTTTTGAGGAGGTAAGAATTGAGGTTGACGCTGACCCATAGGGACCCGCTGTGACTCAGATACTTGCCTCTGGTAACAGAGTCACATAGCACAGATAGATTATATGGAAGAACTAGGGCCAGTGCAAGGCAATGTTGTGATTATCATCCACTAGAAAAAATTTACAATTAATTACCAAACTTGGATATTGCTAAAGCATCCAGCCCACTGTTCCCAGCCTGAGGTTGGTCTCTCTCTCTTCAGAAGACCTGAGACACCAGAGATGCACCACCCCTTGATACCTGACAACCAAAGCATCACATCTTGGCACTATGTATCCCTGGTAGAGGATACTCTTCCTTCCCCCACAACAATGGCTTCTGCAGAAGGCATTCCTTACACTTCTTGTGGAGTTCCTGCAGAGGCAGGTGCTCAGTTTCTCTCACTTACACAGACTCCTAGTTCTTAAGCTGAATTTATGGTGAAAATGCAATATTATTTAATGTTACAATCCATTTTACAGATATGAAAAATAAAGATTCAGAAAAATTAAATAATGTGAGATAAATGCTGCGATGCTTACATCTTTGACCTTCAACTCGCCATTTTGTCCCAGGCTCCCCAATTTCACACATTGTAGACAACTTCTCACTCTAGACACTGGTCATGACCTAGGTCCTTTGGGGCTTCAAAGTTGTTTTGAGCTTAAGCGACTCCAGCTCCATCTGCCCCACTCCTACCCACGCTCTGTGTCTGTGGTCATGGACCCCTCTCCTTGTCTGGAGCATGGATATCGGTCCTCCACCCTATAGTGCAAACCCCAACCCTTCATGCCATCGCAGGCCTTTAAATGACTGCATTTCAAAGGAAAATGCTCCTGGAAAGAGAGCCATTGTGGTAATCGGATCTCCGCCAGGTGTAGAGGGTAGACAGTACAACTGTAGGTGGTGATTTAGCATGTCACACTGCCACAGCGTGTCCTAAGTAGAAGAGCGGAGGCCCAGGAACATGGATTAGGCCACTGTCACAGCAGGGGAAGCTGAAATGAGGGCAGATGGCACCAGTCAGAGGTGTGTTGTGCCCGCAAGTACCAGCTTGCAAACCTCTGCTCTTCCAAAACAGGCTCCTACAAGCATCTTTCAGTAAATATAAAAAATAAAATGACCATGGTCTACCTTCACCAGGCTTCCCCTTATGTGACACCACCCATGCTTTACAGAGGAGTAAAATAAATAAAATTAGAAGCTTCAGTGACTGCTGGCCCTCAGCTCACAGTCATGTAACTACTCACGGAGCTGGATTATAAAATGCTCACACGGATGGCTGGGGAAACTGCCAACACATGAAGTCCTGAATCCCAGTTCTGGTGTAGGTATAGGGATTGGGCAGAAAACTGCATGGGGCACAATCTCACAGCCATGTGGAGAATGCACATTTACTCTTAGAACTCTGATTGCACTGTTATTCTGCCTTTTTGGTGCCTTCTGTCATTATTCTTGGCATTGAGATTCAAGCTGACCCTTTTCTGATCCATCATCATCTCTGGCCTTCTAGGGCTGGGCCACAGACATGTTCTTTTGGACCAATCCCTGGGAATAACTCAGATTTTGTACAGGGGCTCATATGCAAAATATTAAGTTATGGCAGAATTTTTCTGCAAATATTTATTCTGCTTTGATACTGTAGTGGTTGTACTTTCCCCCCAAGCCTTTCACTTGTACCATAATTATGTAAAAATACACCATAAAATTCAAGCTAGTTTAGGAAAATTAATAAAGAGAATTAAGACAGTTACAATGAGCCTTATTATCTCTGCCAACAAAGTGATGTAACAGCCAGGACACTGATGCTCTATACTTCTGAACACGAAACTGGAAATACAAACTTAAAATAAACCCGAAGTCTTTGAATAAACAGAGACTCTGGGAAGACTCTGAGGCAGTTTGGATGTAATAAAAGGGAACAATATGAAAAAGTTACAACGTGTCTTCGGAGAAGTTGAGTTACACAAGCCCAAACCCTGCTGATCAAGGCTATAGTTTGCTCCATGTTCCAAATTTACCATCAGAAAACTGACACCATACTGCCAACTAATTGTTTCAATACTTTCGATACTTTCCTTTACAAAGCAAAAATGGAAAGATAAAAGTTAGCAGAGAACTAGCTGTTTTCACTGTGTCTTTACATCAACGTGCCTATTGAGACCAGCTGGAGCTGGCCAAGGCAGAGGAAGTGATCACTGGGTTCTTTGTCCCCTCCCATCTGTGATTAGGCAATTAGATCCATGGCTCTGACTTCCCTATTGAACAATTTAGATACTTTCTGGATAACTTTGACATCTATAGGTCACTAAAAAGAAGTATTCCTCTTATTTCTAAGCATGAAATTGTTTATGTATACATGGGACATGGGTAGTTCTGGTACTTTAGTGACAAACTCACACAAATTGTCTAAAAGCTAATTTTGTCAAACTATCTGTAGCACTTAAAACGAATGCATATCTGTCTATGGACCAATCCATACTACCATCTTTCTCACAGAAAATTACACAAAAGCCCTTAGAGGGTGACCAGTGTTTAAGTAACAAAGGCATTAAGAGAATGGTCTCCATGATGGTTTTTTGAAATAACTCCCACCTCTCCAGATATTTTCATAACTAATTTGGAAAAGTAAGTAAAATGGGACATCTTCCAAACTTCCCTATGATTTAGAAGTTCTAAAGAGGGAGAAGGGTAGTCAAGGAAGAAGCCAGTTGATGGGACAGACTTGAAGAAACCAGCTTCTAACAAACTGACAATTCGATTTGGTATGTCAAGTGTGGGCTCCGTGGTAAAGAAATTATGTCCATGAATTAGTAAATTTGCAGGAACCGGGTTTTTACTGGCATGTTTTTCTCTGTAAAGGAGACTGCCCAACTGATGCACTGTGTATTTATATTTACTGATGCAGAACAGTGTGATGCTATGGTGCTTTCTAAGGGCATGTCCCAGCCCTCACTGTGCTTTCAAGTAGACCTCATGGAGAGCTTAAGTGCTGCTAGGTGTCCTTCTGCCCAGCTTCACCAGCATCATGGACCCTCTGCAAGCCCTTGACTCCTGGAGATTGGTGGGGGGCGGGGGCATGTGGTTTTTAGCCTCTCCACACTGGCAATTGCTCGTAGACTCTGTCATCTCTGCTAGGGTACACCTGGTGATCTCCTATTTCCCTGGCCTTCCCACCACGGTGCTTCCTTGCAGGAAAAAAACAAAATAGTGCAGATACCTGTGGCTAAGGCACAGGCAATAAAAAACAAAAGGAGTTTTGAAGTTGGCCCCATTTGGTTTGGCAGTTGGGGGAAGTGCAAGTTACAGAATTAAAACATAGCTGGACAAATGTATCTTTGAATTCTTCCTCTAAATTATCTACGCTGCATACCATTGGCGACAACACATATTTTAAGTCAATATTTAAATATCTGTATCTGTTTTGATAGGAATAGGATGACACAACTATACAAGCCGATGGGAAAAGAAAACAGAATTTCAAAAACCAAAAAGAGGAATTTCAGCATCTATTTTCCAGAGTTGGCAATAAGATGCAACTTGTGGAGACACATATGGCATTTACAAAAAAAAAAAAACCAAAAAAAACAGTCTTAATATGCTTAATGTTATAATATCCTTTAGGGATTATCTAGGTGACAGAGATTTTACTAGAATTCTGTTTATATTAGCTAGGAGACCTAAGTGCTTGTATTAGAAACACAAGATTTGAATTACAGAATTTCAACAAACGTAAGATATTAGCTATTTTGATCTGATTCTATTTATACTACTGTTCATAAAATAGAGAATAAAGTATTTACTGAAAATGTCTGAAGATGGTATGTTAAGGTAAAAAATAAATTGAAGTGCTTAAGCTGTGTGCTGGTATATGCATAAAATTATGGTAAATATTTGAGATCACTAAGTAAAAGCTTCTGGGACTCCCACACTTATCATTAATAACTGAAAAACAGCATGAAAACATGCTTTTCAAAGTTTTAATGTTTTCTTATAAGATTAATCCCTTTTAAAATGTGCTAATTAAAAAAATAAGATCATTATATCATTTAGTGTGTGGCTCACAGGATCCCAAAGGTATCGTATAAAGACAGCTCCTTCTTAGTACAATGTTAATAAATACGGTATGTCAGTTTCACTGCGCTTGGAGTTCCTTCTTTCTCACCATGAATGCGTTCTTTACCACATGATTATATTACATATATTTGTCTTTATTCACACTCTCAACCTTAGGGTGAGGAAAAGAAAGTCTCACTTAATGAAAGCCAGAAAGAATTGAAAATAAACTTTTAAACAAAATGAGCTTATTTAACCAATCCATTATGTTTAGAGACCCAGTGTTGAATAGTTTTAAATAATATAAAGATAATTAAAAGATAATTATAGCATATATTACATGTGATCTAATGATATCAATCCTTGTAATTTTCTTTGCTTTTTAAAAAGTATATGATACATATTTAGTATCTAGTACTATAAGATCCATCTTTTATTAAGTTATGTTTTTTACAATAGTAAGAGGCATTTCAATGCATTCTATGCCCCTACTGCTGACATTGTACACAAAAGGTTATGCCCAAATGCACAGCTTCATTTACAGTTCAGTTAATTTAAGAGAACACAGCATTTTACAAATTTGTATCAGAACCAGTGCAAACCTTCAGATACAACACAGGGCAATGCATTAGTGTTTGCTGATAATGCCAAATTATATTGTACAATTTCATCATTAAAATATGACATATATTTTAAATTGTATGTAACAAAGCATGAAAATAAAAGACTAAAGGCTGAATTAATGTATAAACTAGTTATCATTCAGAACATTTAAAAAACTCAGCACACATCTAATATAAATATAACTTTTTGGAACATCAACTCAGAACTACTCTTACGAATAAGCCTTTGATTTACTGCTGAAATGATTTCTCAATTTTCAACGGGCTTGCTCATCATTTTTGCAAACATAATTTGTCACTGGCAACAGTCAGTGTTCTTTGTAACTCCTGTTTCCTTTCTTTTAGATCTATTATTCCTGCTGAGAGCATCTACTAAAGAAGGATTTTTCATAGTGACACCAACTCTAGGCTTGCTGTGAATAATCACAATCTCATAAAAATCATTCTTTTTATTGCAAACTTGTTGCCAGAAGCATGGAAAAATATTCAAACCGAGAGAACTTTCATCCTTTTCTGCAACAGCTTTCTTTTAACCTTCATGGCCATTTGCAGAAAGTGAATCCCATACCAATTTATTCACAAAACATTTAACTAGAGCATTTATTTGCACAAAAATATTTGCTTTGCTCATATAAAACAATGGCCTGTAAGCCCTAATACTAAAAATGTCAAACATTAAGAAAGTGGTGTTTTTTTTTTTTTGTGAAGCAATTTCTCACTCGTTCTAAAATCATTTGCAACAAATATTAGTTCCTGTTTAATGCCATTACAGGTCTATAGATTTATCTTTAACTGTAAGCCATATGTAAATGTATTTTTTTTTAAATATTTTCATGTAATTAACCTTGTTAAATGCCTTTTTCTTTTGCAGGGGTGAGGGAGGGGTTGAAGGTTTGAAAAGTTTAAAAGAGACTGATTTATGAACTTCAGTTAACTTATATGGCCAGATCATTTTATAATAGTAAGAAACACTCAATTTTGTATAAAAGAACATAGAGCTCAGAATAAACCAGGCCCAATTATATCCTTAGTTAATAAGTTAATAAAAATTTTCCAAGCTAATTTTCTCTGCCATGTAATTATTACTGACTCCAGAAAGAAAAATATGCAGGAACCGGACATAAGCACTTTTTAAAAAGCGGTTCCCTGTGAGCTACAGGAAGGGTTCCATCATCACCTCCCTCACTGTCAGTCCCTGGCGGCAAGGCGAGGACCTTGGAGGGGTACTTTCCTACTAAAAAAAATTCTCTCTTCTAAGTATTCGTGGGTCTGAAATTTCCATACACAAAATCGTCCCTTCTGAATCATCTTTTGTAAGACAAAGACTTCAGGTAAGAGTGAATTATTTAAACTCCACTGCCTTGGTGTGAACTGCACTATCAGATACATTTCCTCCAGCATGGGGAGCCCTGGTGTTCCTGCCCCCAAATCATTGGGTGTTTAAAGGAGAAATGGAGTTGGCTGCCTGAAAGGAAAAATAAGGGAAATTTTTGTCTATACTCATATTTTCACTCCCTATAAAAATACCCCTCAAGTAGTATAATTTAGAGCTATAAATAATCATTCTTTGGTTGTTTATATGTTATTATATATCATTAGAATGGCATGAGTATTACATGTGTTATATATTAAACTGTAGCAGTGCCACTAGAAAATACACAGTCACATGTTCTTGATTCTTTCATTCATTTTCTCATGCATTCAACTAATAATGACTGGACACCTATTTATATTTGAGGGACCACACCAGATAAATGAGAAGCAGATCTTGCCTTTATGGCTTCAAACATGGGGAGTCGCTAGAGAGAAAGGGTGCAGTGACTGTTACTATGATTTTCTGTCAGGGAAGGTACTAGATTTTTGTAAAGCCCTTCCCCTTCCAACCAACTCTGCAGCACATTCAGATACATTTTTCTGAGAGTAGGTTTTGTTCTTCCAGGCAATGCAGTCTCCAGCACAGAGCAAAAGCATCTAGGGTGAGGGGAGACAGGCAGTATGTTTTACTTCTGTTTCAGTCCATCTCCCTCAATAGATTTTAATTAGAAAAATTAAATTGGAAACACTTAATATATTTCAGTGCAACTGAGCATTCAAGGGCCACTATCATGAGTCCTAACCTTACCAATGTGCCCATCCCTCACGTTCTATCATGAATAGCCTGCTCAAGCCAGACCAATCTCCACTGGCCTGGCCTCCACTGCCTCCCTGCACCAGACAATAGCTGTGTCTACTGCTTGCTGGAATGCTTTCTCTCTCCCTTTGAGGCAACGCTCCTCCATTAAGTTTTTATTGGTTTATTTCCCTTCTCCAACCCTGGCATACTCTCTGCAACCCACTGTCTTAGTAATAACTACTATTATTGACAGCCTACCAGCTGTCAGGCTTTGTGATGTGTATTTCATGTTCTTTCCAATACTCCTGAAAACTCTGCATTTGATGGATAAGCAAACAAAGATGTACACAGACAACTTCTGTGTACCCTTCCAGATAAGAAACTCTGAAGAAGAGATCATCTTATATGTGTCTTTTTCTACCTACTTATTTTCTAATACTGGACCAAGCACATAGATACCATGGACTGAAACCTTCTAAGTAATCTGATTGACAGAATTTGATCATGAAAGAATCGATGACACAATCAGAAGTCAATAATGTTGTTAGTGCATTTTGTCACTGAAGTGTTAAAAAGTTAGTGTTGTGGAAGCAAAATTTTTATTTTGACTCTAAAATGACACATGCGCAGGTAGAAAATTCGTGCAGTACTAAAAACATAAAGAATTCATCTCCAATTCCATCCCTCAGAAGTAACCACTGTCAACATTATTATGGTCCATGCTGTATCCTACCAATTGAAAAGGACAATATCTTGAACTTAAGAGTTCCCTTTGACTTTCTGACAAAATACCAATACCAGGAAATATTTCTTAGTCGATTATTTCCAAAGAGGCAAAAGATTACAAAATAATGTTGATCAAAAGCAACATGCTCTCCCCGTACCCCGACCCTCCACCTGCCTTACAAAGGAGTAGCACACAATCAGCAGTGAGAAGAATCCAGCATTTAGAAAGCCTGTCTTTAGAAATGCTGCTGGAATACTGAATACTGAACTGAATCCAGATAGAGGCCCTATTGTAGCTGCACTGAAATGGGAGAAGTCTCCAGGGAGTGCAACTTAAACACATTTTGGGGAAGTTGAAGTTACAGGCATCCAGGCCTTCTCTTGCCCTATTCAATCTTAAAAAAAAAAAAAAAAAAAGTCTAAGGGCACCTTGAATTCCTTTCTCTACTAAGCAAACTTCCTACAAAGGTAACTGAGGAAAATCTGGCTTTACAAAGCAGTGACTCTCTCCTAGATGGATGATTAGCAAGCACCTGTCAAAATCCAAGATCTAAACCAAAAGCCTGTCATAGGTGACACTGACAGGTCAATTTCACAGGACTTTAAAATAAACTGAAGCAATCCAGCAGACTCTGGGAGCGCGGAAGTGGTATTTCCATTCAACAAGAAGGGAAGATACTCCGTTATTCGCTGACGCACCTCCATGTGGCAGGCACCCTCAGGGCTCCAGATTCCGTTGTCTCCCTTAACTCTACACCTACCTGTCACCCTGTCGGGGTGTGTGAGGGTTGAGGCCGTACATTAGCGGGAAGCCAGGACTGAACCCAGATCTCTCCATCTCTAAGTGTTTACTCTCCCCTCAGACCACACCGTTCCTGGTTGTTTCACCCAATAGAATAGAGAGACTACGGCAAGACTAGGAAGCCAGTTTCATGCACAGGTTAATTAGCAGCCTGTTGGAATAACTGCTGCTCCAAATGGGCACAGTTGCACACAAATCATTTAATTTTCTGAATCTGGAATTTTCAATACATATTTGGATTGTGTGTTTCTAAACTAAGATAAACTCTTCTTTTTCATTCAATATATTCTTCCTGGGAAATCTTAACTGATGTCAGAAATGACGGCTTCCAGCTTGGTTCTGTTTTCTGAGCTACAGATCTGTGCATATAACCGTTCACTGGGCTCCACTTGTGTGTCCAATACACGCTTCAGGTTCAACATCTCAAATCCAAATTCAGGATCTTCCTTCCTGAGCCAGATCATTCTCTTGGGCTTTCTATCTCTACCATATTGCTCAAGCCAGAAACTAAGAGTCTGGCTCCCTGAATAGTTACATTGAATAGATGTGCAAATCCTACCCCGGCTACTCTCTCAGTAGCTTTCACCTCGGTCCCTGTTCTCTGTCTCCACGAACAAATCCTGCTGATTTCTCATCTACATTATTGACACCTTTGACTTTACAGTACAACTTATCTCCTTGGTAGTGCTATAAATTCTTTACTGATTACCCTTGGCATCCTCTGTAAAATCTAACTTCCTTAGCAGAGTGTGCAAAACCTTCCATGACATGCCTTCTGTCTTCCTTTCCATTTTCTTATCTCACAAGCACTCTCTGTGTGCTCTGTGCTTTTTACCTACACAGGCTCTGTTCTTAAATGTCATGCTCAATGTTACTTCCCGGGGAAGTCACTGCTCCAACACCCTGCCATGCTACCTCTCCCCCATCTGGGAGAGGCATCCCAGCTCTCAGACTCAAGCTTATGACCAGACATCTCCATCATTGCCGATGTCACACCGTGATGGAATTCTTTCTTTCACTTTTCTATCTCTACCCAGCATCTGGGCTCCTTGAGGGCAAATCATGTGTTTCATCTTTTATCCTCAGTGCCTAGATAGTGTCCAGAATAGAGCAAACACGAGGACATTCAGAGCAAAGTAGCCCGTTTTAGTCTGTAATGTGGAGGCTGCTCAAATATTATTTTACCTTTGTTCATTACAACAACATGTCTGTCAGTCCACTCTCTATCTATTGGCCTACCTCTCAACATTTCCAAATTAGATTTTAGGTTGCCTGGACAACTATGGCTTGCAGGTTTGTAAGACACAGTGAGAAAGAAAGCTTTCAAAGAATACAGTCAAGAAAGCTCCAGCCAGTTATTAGGCCCCGCTCTATTGCATCCTTGTGTGACAGCAGAGAGGTGTTATTGACTTTCTTTCCTTTGCTAAAAAGGAATAGCCAAGTTCTCTGACACAGCAAGAAAGGTTTTGTGCAATGATATTTTGCAAAAGAAAACCTGAGTTTCAACCTCAGCTTTACCATCACCTAACCGAGTGGCTTTGGGCAATAATAACCTCCCTTTAATTTTCTGCATATGTAAACTGCAGATAATAAGCTTGAATTCACAGTGTTGATAGAGAATAAGAGTCTGTGCTTTTGCACTGACATGAGAAGAGTTTCCCTAAGGCCTGCTGCCCCCTGCCTCCTACTTCACCAAGGAGGCCGAGCAGCCTGAGCTGTCAGTCCCAGGGGCCTGAGAATGGGAGGCTCTGCTCCGCAGTGACTTCATACCCAGCAAGGCTCTGCTGCGACACCACCAGCAAGTTCCATGAGCCATCCTTCAAAACATGAGGTAGGAAGACAGCAAGAAAAAGGACATTTATCAGCACAACCAAAGAAACATGACTTTTTGACATGAAGCCAGCATCCTCATTTTCTGTGAAGGCCAGCACACTGTGATGAGAGCCAGATACAGCAGCTACTTAACTGCCAACAGCACACCTCCCCTCAAGCAACTGGGGCTGGGAGGATCCCATGAAGAAGGATGGAGCCCGAGAAGTACTCTGGGACCTGCCTGGAGTAGGGGCATTTGCAAACTCACCGCTGACAGATTTGTGTGTGTGTGTGTGTCGGTCTGTCTGCATGTCTGGTGTGATTTCTGTTAGAATCTACAGGAGCATTTTGGCAGCAAACCACTTACGGTCCCATGCCCTTCATTCCCTAGTCCTTCCTAAGTCACTCCCCCTTCTTCCTCTACAGCCTTACAGGGCTTGGCCCTGCATTTTTCATGTAGAAGATACTCAAGGAACAATAACAGCAGCACAGACTTCCTTAGTGCTTCCTGCGAGCCAGTGCTACTTCCATGCACTTGACAGATACCAACTCAGGCAATTCTCACACTGACCCGACGAGGTAGCTCTTCATCCAGTTTTATAGATGGGAAACTGAGGCACAAAGAGGGCCCTCATGAATGAATGGATTTACAAGTTCCACCTCTGGTGTCTGGAACTGTAAGCTAAAGCCAACAAACCACATCAACAACACAGTGCTCTGAGTCAGGCTGGAATAAGAGAGCCATCATTACATTTAGCATTTTCCTAATTATAAGAAATACTAACTATAGAAAGTAAAAACAGAAAACTTCTCTCATCCTATCTAGAGATAAATCAGATTTTATTGCTGAAATTATTTTTGTATCATTTTAAAAATAGAAAACCTTTGTTTTCTTTTGATGTACATACCTTTATTATTTTTAAACCCCCAAAGTGGAACCATACTGCATATCATTTTATAATATACTTCTTCCACATATATTGTGCCTTGAAACTAAGGGTTTTGAAAATATAACTTAAAGTAATATGGAAGTCTAACATCTTGGGTGTTTTAATTAAGACTGAGATTAATCTTCATGGACTTTTAAAAGTTAACTTTTTAAAATAATAAAGGTAGCGCTCATCATTGACTACTATTCAAAAAATTTGAAAACAGTAATTAAAGAAAATACATGAGCGCCTTCTATGTATCAAATCTAGTGTCAGGAGCTCAGGATTTAAATGGACAAATCATCGATCCTGGTCTCAAGGGGTTTCCCAATGGGGGATAGACAGAGGTAGGCAGAATATCACAATAAAGTGCAATACATATTTTTATAGTGAAAACCACCTCCTTTGATCATGACCAAATCCCCCCTCCTGGCCTGCACTGTATCTGCAGATTTTGCCTGCCTTCTTATCTGAAATACACCACGTAACCTGTGATCTGGATCTCATTCTGTCTTGCTATCCAAGGACTTCACTCCTGTAGTTATTCTTTTTGCCATACCACATATATTTTCCTTCCTATGGAATCATTCCCACTGATTTCCAAACATGCCTAAATATCTTTTATTTATAAACAAAACCACCTTCCCTTGATCCCATGATGCCTCCACACGCCACAGTCCTTCTCTCTGCACCTGTCTCTGTGGGAATTCTTGATCCTTCTGTCTTTACTGTCAGCCCTCATCTTCTCCTCAACCCATTCCCATCTGGCTGACATCTTCTGCTTCACTGAAATGGTGCTTATCAGAGTCACCAACAGCCACATTCTCCCCTAGTCTAATAGTCAGCCACTTCTCTGTCTTCAACTTACTTGACTCTGGCCACATTTGATTGACACAAGAGTGTGCCATTCTCTCCTTCCTGAAACACTATTCTCCAGGTTTCCGTGATAGCTCAGACTTTTCCACCTACCTGTGGATTCTCTCTACCATACAATTCTCTCTTGAAAGCTGTTCTTCTTGGCCCCATTTCTAATTGTTGGTACCAAAATGATCGATCTTAGGCCTTCTTCTCAATTTTTCATTCCTTCCCCTATGCCATCTAGTTTTAGGGCATCAGGACTCCCAAAACTATATCTTCAAATTTGCCTCTCTCCTCTGAGATCCAAACCTGTATGTCTCCCTGTTTATATGTCATCTCTTGACTTGGATGTTGAATATATATTTCATACTTAATACACTCAATTCAGAATGCTTGAATCCAACTCCTCCCCAGCCACCCCCAAACACACTCTTCTTTAGAAGTGTCACCACCTTCACAGTTGCTCAAGGCGAAACCTACAGTTCATCCTTGATTCTGCTTTCCCTTCCCACCTCCATCTGATCCATTAGCAAATTCTGCCCATGTTTCCACCAAAGCATACTGTAAGTCCTGTGACTTCTCACCACATTCAGATTGCTACATCCTCAGCCCAAAACTAATGTGCCCCTAGACTGGCTGAGAGAGTCTCTAATTGGTCTTACCGGTTTTCCTCTTGCCCCCATTCCATTTAATAACCAGACTGATGTTTTAAAAGTGTAAGCAATGTTCTATCATGTCCATGCTTAAAACTCTCCAATGGCTTCCCATTACAATTAGAAAAATAAATATTCTTTACCATGGTCTACAAGACCCTTCATCATCTGGACCCTCCCACTCTTCCCTAGTTACTCTGTCTCAGCCACAATGGCCGTCTTTCACTTCCTGAGGAGTAAAACTCATTCCTACTATTCTCCTCCCAGAATGACTTCCTACTATATCCTTGTAGTTGCTTCCCTCCCAGCTTCTCCCGTCTTCACAAATGTTACCTCCTGCCCAAATTTTGCACTTTTTAAATATGCCATACAAGTTGAAGAAGTATGACATGTTGAATAGTCTAGACTGTATCGTAGAGCTTATTTTTAAAACTTAAATGGACCATGAAACACCTTTCCTGTATACAACAAATTGTCTTAAAACAATTTTTATGAGGATGTACTATAATTTATTTCATTTTTAATCTGTTATTGGATATTTAAAATATTTATCTATTGTAGTGGCAAAAAAACACCATGGGGTGTGTGGGTATATTGTGGGGTTGAGGGGATCTCTGGTTAAGTGTCAGACCTGAGCTAGAATCTGCTGCTCTGTAGTTGTGTGACCTTAGACAAGTTTTGTTCTACCTATCCTAAGCTTCACTTGCCTCCTCCATAAAATTGAGATAGTAATAGTGTTACTATAATAGAGATATCATGCTATTAAATGGAATAATGTATGTAAAAGATATAGGACAAGTGTCTGATATATGCTTATTGCTATTATCTTAATTATCTGTAACTATTTTCTTAGAATTTATGCTAAAAGTGGAATTTTGAGTTAAAGGATCAGCACATCAAAGTTCTGAATACATATCATGAAACTGCTTTTCTGAAAACTTGTATCAATTGATATCCTTACCAGCAATGTTACACAAGTTTTCATTGCACTGCATTGTAGATCATATTATTTATTATAAACCTTTGCCAATCTGGCGTGCAAGAGGCTGTTTGACTTGACATTTCTGATTACTAGATGTGAAATCCAACATTTTTCATCTGTAGGTTGATAATTTGAATGTTTTTCTCTTGTGAATTATCTGTTCATGGTCTTTGTTCATTTCTTCTGTTAAGCTATTTCTTTACACATTTCTTAATGAATTGCAATAATCTTAGTTCTTTGATTGGTTACAGTTTGCTCAGTTTTATCTTTTAATATTATCTGTGGCTTTTAAAAATAGTATTTGTCTCTGACTACAGAAGAAATAAGTATATGCTTTATAGGATTTGGGACACAGAAAAGTATAAATAAAAATAAACAAAACCCCCAATTCCGTAAACAATCAATGTTAAACTTCTAGAATTTATATTTCCATAAGACAGTCAACATATATTTCCATTATTTATTCAATATATATTTACTGGGTCCTTCTACGGGCCAGGCCCTGTGCTAGAGAAACTAGCAGTGAATATATTATACATAGGGTACACATTTTTTAATAGAATTGAGAGTCAACAATGTGTGTATATTCCTCAAATATTAGTTTTTAAAAATTAACTTTTTATTAAACAAATATTACAGCTCAATGATTTCTGTAAACTAAATGCATGATTATAACTGACACCCAGATTAAGAAATGAAACATGATGGATTTTATAAGTTAGAAATGTTTATTGTAAATTCTTGCCTTTATCTCTGATTAGTAAAAAGTCATAGATGTATAATTGGTACAAATTATATTAACATTTTATAGGATCTCAATACTTATTTCCAAATAGCCTCTAAAGATTTTGATTTATTTAATACTTTTGATTTACCTATTCTCCTTGTGTTTCATTCTTTCATATTTTAACTCTTTATGTTAGCATATAAGTTGAAGAATCTATTACTTCACTATTAATTTGCTTGGTTTTATTCAAAACATACAAAATGTTTCTTTAATTTGGGTCTGTGTCTGAGCTATTTATTTCTTCCATACTTAGTCCAATATCAACATTAGGCAAGCATAAGTCTTCACGCTATTGTAGAATTATAAAACAATTAATATTTGGCTGAGTCAGTAATTTCCCATGTTTTGTCAAAAATTGCTGGGTATTTTTGCGTATTTATCCTTTCAAATAGAACTTGGAATAATTTTTTCATATTACAAAAATGAGAAAGACATCTGCTTTATTCAAATCTTCCTCTATATCTCTCAGTAAGATGTCACAGTTTTATTCGTATATTCCTCACAAATTCCTTTTATGATACTCTTTTATCTTTGTGTTTTAGTAACTATTGCTATTTTGAATTATTAATTAAAATTTCAAATCAACTTGATTTTTTAATTTAATTCTGTATTTTTTCATTTTTCTGAAGCCTATTATAAATTCTAAGAATATTCAAGTTGATTCTCTTCAGTCTTCTACACACCAAGTTTTCTATAAATATAATTTGAATCTCTTTCATTTCGTTAATTAAAGCTTGTGGCTTATTGTACTGTCCCAAATTCCTAGAATACTGCTGAATAATAGTGCTGATAGAGGGCATTCTTACCTTGTTTTTACTTGTAATGACAATTTGCTTCCATTATTTTACTGCTAACTACAATGTGTGCTATCAGTAGAATAGCAAAATAAGGTATTCACAGCATAAATTTATTTACAATATGTTATCTTTTACTGTGTTAAACAGGTACATTTTAAGACCATTTTCCAAAGAACATCAGAATTAAGGACGTCTTTAAATATACTTTTATATTTCTATTTTTAACTTCAGATAAAATAGACAATCTTATAATAAATGATGAAGAAATAAGAGCTATTTCTTATTATTAATAAATTACAAATAATAAATTATTCATTAGTAACAATAATTTATAAAATACAGACATTGCTTCTTTTTGGCCATCAGTTATAATGCAGCAATGCAGCTAAACTCAATACACATTTATTATGACTAATAATCATTTGTTGCTTAAAAAACCTACTTTGTCCTCCCCATCCTAAAATGAGGGTTTTGATGTTACTCTTGTCAACTAAAGAAGTGGACAAGACTAAGCAACTACATGAAAACACAGGAAGTCAAATTCAACTCTATTATCTTCCATGAAGCAGGAAACAAAAATTGGTATTCTAGTCTAAGACAACACAACAATTCAATCTAAAGGACATTCATTTAATGGCCAACATATATAAGGCAACATTCTGTGTGTTATAAGGGGTGTTACCAGGATTTAAAAAATGTAGTCCTATATGTTTGCTGAATTTATCAAGAGAAAATCATCAAGTATGCCAGTTTGTGTACAGAGTTGAAAATGACAAGTGGCATTATATATGTGCGTATGTGTATATAGGGACACTTAGGCTTAGAGTGTAATTATTCATATGCTCACACCTTTTCATATGGCTACTCTTGGCTTGTGGAAGGGTTTGGAAGCAGCGAAGATCTACAGCGTCTTCCTCGTAAGCACCTGTGAGACCCTTTGACAGCAGAGAACCAGAGCTCCGGCATCCACACAAGAGCTGAACACTGGGCATCAGAGTTTCTTCTTTATTTACAGAGAATAAAGGACTTTCTAGGTGAGTTATATTTTTCCAACTTGAGAAATCTACTTCTGAATTGGTTTAAATATTTCACGCTTTTTGGAAGCACAAACAGTGTATCAGTACCAAGTGCTTTACTTGATATTGAAGTTACTTAACATTGGCATAACTGATATTTTAAATAAAGAATTTTTTCCTACCTAAAATATGCTTATAAATAAGACATATTAAAATAATTTATAGATGATAACCCAAGTTTTAAAGTTAGGAAATATTATTGCAACTTTAAAGACTGAATTAAACCAAGGGATAATCTAATTTCTTTGCTTTACAAGAAAAATCACTGTAGCTTTCTCCTTTTACATGATGCTATTACCTAAAGACCATCCACAAGCTCCTCTCATTGGCCCCTGACTCGTCAAACTCAGACCCTTGTGGGGCCACAACTTTTTGCCCCAGGCCTTTTTGTTTGCTTTTTTAATAGAAAGGGTGAAGACAAGAGGCTACAAGCGTAGGTGTTCAAATATTGGATCTGGGCTAGAAGTCTACATATTGAAGACCCAGAAAGAACAGAAATATTTATGCTGTAAATCTTGACACAAAGAATGCTCTGGTCTTCCCCAACTAAACAATGCATTGAAAGTGGAAAGGGGAGTTTAGCACAGCTTTGATACTAACAGGGTGCAATAGCTCATGTGCCACCATCTCATAGACACAAGAGGAGGGTTCCCACTCTTCCCAACCCTTACTCTTCAGGGGGTAACGGGTGACCCGAGACCAGATACCTGGTTCCTGCTGACTCTTAAAGGCCACTATGTCAACACCAGTCAGGATGGCAACCATAATGCCAGTTAAATCATATTCCTTAACCCCAGACAGAAAAAGAAAATTCAACAGAAACTTAAAGCATTATTTTTATTTAGACTTGTATCCAACTTCATAAAATATTTTCTTCTAACTGTGGAAAAATTCAGCAGGAGAACTGACCAGCGGCAGGTTAAACTGAAATATTATCGTATGCTGAAGGCCTTTCCTCACTCTGTTTGAAGCTTGCCTTTCAATAAAAATCTAACAGAAAGAACTCTTTCTCCAACCAGTCAGCAAGAGTCATACTTTACTAAAGAAGTTGAAAAAACCTCCAGTTCCATACTGTCATTCATAAAAAATGACTTCCATATAGGCATCATCATATGGCACATGGAGACTTTTTTGTAAAATGATATGCAGGACGTTAGTCAGACTTAGAAATAGGAAAGCCAGACATACACTACGGAACTAAAGTTGAAATGCTTCTCTGGTGGGGAAAATATTATTTCCCAAGATAATTATGTCTGTCACTCATGTTCCTTCATATATCAAACATTTTTTTATGGTACAGAAAACATTTTTTTCTCCTTTTTTTTCCTGGAGTGTCAACAGAATTGAAATAAATTGTGATTTTTTTAAAATTAAAAAGTCACTAAATGAGATGACAAGCAAGACTTATGAAACTAAAACAGATTAACTTAGTTCTTAGAGTTCGATTAAGGTGTTTCTAAAGTACTTCAAAAATTATACTTTAAATGTTCTAAATCATATCCTAATAACCGTTTTAAGCATGTACTTTGATCATATGACAAATGTTACTGAAAACCCTTCACACAGGGGCTGTATTTCATTAGTAAGAATGTCTTATTAAGCCAAGGAATGAATTAACTAAATTATACCAAGAGATAGAAGGCAAAACTTAAGATTTAGAAGAAAATAAGACCAAAAGTCAACTATTAGAGTTCAGGTATCATACTTCAAGCTAATCAAGAGGCTGTTAAGCTCCTTGAAATTACTTGTTCCATAGACCTTAAAAAGCTAAACACATGTAACTTAAATATATTAAAATATTCATGTCCCCTACCACTATACATTGCTAACTGGAGTGTGAAATCAGGCATTACCCCATCACTTCTGCCTGATGAGATAATTCTGGTGTTCTTAAGAGCATTATGCCAATACAACACCTTTTTTTTTTTTTTTGCCAGAAAATAATTTTACTTTTTATTTTGAAGAAAACATATTTGCAATGACCAGTCCCAGGTTTGCTGAATTTCAAAAATGTAAAATAAAAGATGGGCCTAGGCGCGGTGGCTCACAACTGTAATCCCAACACTTTGGGTGGCCGAGGCAGGCGGATCACTTGAGGTCAAGAGTTCGAGACAAGCCTGGCCAACATGAGGAAACCCCGTTTCTACTGAAAGTACAAAAATTAGCCAGGCATGGTGGTGCATGTCTGTAATCCCAGCTACTTGGAATGCTGAAGCAGGAGAACTGCTTGAACCTGGGAGGCGGAGATTGCAGTCAGCTGAGATGGCACCACTGCACTCCAACCTGGGTGACAGGGAAAGACCCTGTCTCTAAAATAAAATAAAATAAAATAAAATATTGAAATAAGTAAAAAATATTTTTTAAAATATTGTGCAAATCTAGGGCAAGTAAACAATTTCCAAAGACAGACTAAATAAATCTTTCATTTATACTTTTGTTACTATCCCTACATAAAATCAACTTTTGTAAGACTACAAGCTTAAACATTTTTCCACGATTGTTTCATATGTTTGGTTGAATTATACGTTCATTCTTTTTTCTACTTCACCTCTAGTAATGAACAGTCCTCATGCCAAAAATAGAATCTGATATTTCAGTAATTTCATAGACTGCTCTTTTTTTTTCTTTTAAAATTTGGGTTTACGGAAAAAATACAACTCCGATCCCCTAAAAACCTAGAACTTTTAATACACTTGTTTGAGTAGTATGTCAGTCTTTATAAAAATCAGTGTAAATAATGCCAATAAACAAAAATATGGTTATACTACATTGAAATTGAGTTTGGAAGTTTTCTGGTCTATATCACAACAAGTTATGACTGACTGCCTAACATCTCACTTTTCACCACCTAATTTTGGCACTGTATAAACAAGTTTTGGCATTTTTAAAAACGTATAGCATTTTAAAACAATAGCAAATTACTGCAAATTTCTTCTTGATATTTGCTATTAACACCCATTAACATCAATAAGAGTAATAGGGTTGTACCCAGGATGAAAATATCAATCTACTCTGTATCTTTAGAAACAAGTGGAAACTTAGGAAAGGCATTTTAATATACTAGTATGTGGACTTTTTTGTGCTGCTCTCTCACAAAGTGAAATGCAATTATAAATCAGAAACAGCTTTTGAAAATAAGTATGAGAATTAAGCTTTCTAAAGGCAATTCTAAACTTGTCACTCAATGGGAATATTTCTACCTTAAAAAAACAGTAATGCCTTACAAGTAATTTCTTCTTGAGGAAAGCAAACACTTTAAAATGCAAAACAATTTTGTATTTTACCCTTAAGTGTAAAAATAAATTTTTCACTAAGGAATAGAAAAAATAAAGCATATTTAAATAACTTTATTTCACTGGAAGTTGCCAATTGGTCTGTGAGTAGTTTCACTGCAGATGAAAAGAAATCAAAATACAGGACAGATGTTGAAGAAACCGCATTTAAGTTCTGTCACACACTGGCATTTTTCAAATGATTTTGGCTCATCGATTAAATAAGGTGCATTTTGCTTGATTTTGAAAAGGGAAACATCAGGAAATATTTAAAGGCCAATTGCTGCCAATTAACTTTGATCAGTAAAAGTTCTATTTGAATCTTTCAGATTCTTCTCCTGTCTGAATAACATACATTTATAAATCTAACAAAACAACAACTTGATGATTAATGCCTGTTGGCAGCCCTACCACAAGCTTGCTTAATGTCGGGATTTAAACAAACAACTGTCTCTATTAAGAATAGAGTGAAATGTAGTTATAGTCATGTTTTCTCAAAATGGAGATATGAAAAACAATATTCTCTAGTCTAAAGAATGCTGCTAACCAAGACCATTGTGTTTGTCAGCGCCTGTAACAATTTAGCTAGCCATCTTACAAGAGCCTGCCCTGAAATCATAACGGACCGCTAAAATCAACAGCAGTGGGACATAAGCAATCCTGGCAACCCAAACAGCAGAGGCCAGACTAAAACATCTTCCTACCAATCGGATCAGCCAGAAAGTAAAGCATTGGACCTAATACAATATAAGTCTGACACAACATATGCGAGTATCATAAATTCTATTGGACACATCTTAGCGGCGATTACATAACTGAGAAATATGTAGCTTCGATAATCAACACAGTTTAAGATTCTGATATCAAATTTTAATCTTTACTACTGGTCATGTGGGATCTCACTTTGAAAATCGACAGCCAAAGTAAAGCAAAACAGAAATCCCATGAAGACAAAACACCTTGCCATGTAATCAAAAAACCTCTGTCCCACTATTCAAATTATATATTTAAAAAATAATATCCCATTATTATTTTAAAACCAATCACCTCTTTTCAGACATGCAAAAATGTGTATTAAAAATTAGAACTTACTTCTAAGTCATTAAAAAATAAGTGTGTGTCTGCCAAGTTGAAAATCATTTCTTCCATTCGCAGTCCAAGGGAAACTGAAGTGGGTGGATCCTAAAAGAGAATTTGAGAGGTCAAGAACATGCACACTTCAGGTTACATGAAACAGTGTCTCGCTAAGAGGGAGCAGGCATTGCGACAGGCCGAGGGCAGGCATTGCGAGAGGCCGAAAGCAGAGGGAGAGACTTGGGTGACAGCTGCTTATTTCAGTGTGTATGACTTATTCTGTGTGCAAACTTCAGAGACTTGCTTTATAAAAAGAGCCCCAGATGTTGATGCTTTACATATTGAAGAAAAAAACTCATTCCTTACGTTTTTAAAATATAAAATCTAGGGTTACTTTGACATATAAAATAAAGGAAATTCAATTTTATATGTCTATTTCAGGAGCAAAAAAAATCAGTGAATCAAGAAGCCATTGCTTATATTATGCCACAATCCATTAAGAGCATCTAAGTGCACTGCCACAAATATCAGAAAATAAATACCCTACAGCAAGCTTGCCCAGCCTGCAGCCCGCAGGCCTCACGCAGCCCAGTATGGCTTTGGATGCAGCCCAACACAAATTCATAAACTTTTCTTGAAACATTATGTTTTAAGTGATTTTTTTTGTGATTATTTTACAGCTCATCAGCTATTATTAGTGTTAGTGTATTTTATGTGTGGCTCCAAACAATTCTTCTTCTTCCAATGTGGCCCAGGGAAGCCAAAAGATTGGACAGTTCTGCACTATAGGTTAATTTCAGAAGGGTAATACATAGTAATCTTACTCTAGATGATAATTCTCTATCATTATTTGTATTTATTCAACCTATCAATTTTAAGCACACTGAAAGGAGGAAGTGATGGCCACTCTGACCACCAGGCACTGTGCAGCTCAGGGAGCTGATCTTGAGATTCACATGACATTGGGCATCAAACAGGCTGTGCCACACTCAGAGGGCAGTGCTACATTCCACTGTCACAGTGGCTTCTACCTAAAGCTTCGAGTGTTGGGACACTAGCCTCTCCCTACAAGCCAGATCCTGATGACGTCTACTTGCACTGAAATGAATTTGGGGGATACACAGGTATTTACAGTTTTTATCCTGTATTTACTGTGTATCAAATCCAAGAAGCAACATGGTTCATGGCTGAGGATCCTGTATACTAAGTGAAGAAGGAAAACATTTCCAGGAAGTATACAAGCTATACAATGAGTTTTTGAAGTGTTTACTGGCATTCTATTGATGATACGAAATTTCATATGTATACCATTTTCAATTTTTCCCAAAGAACAGTAATTTCTGATATACTATCTTACTGTCACAGCAAACCTGTGGAATAAGTATGGAATCTACTTGCATCACCATGTAAGCAGGGGGATTGTAAGAAGAGAAACTGCCCTCAGGTAGGCCCCACTGGGCAGGTATGCCTTTGAGCCTTAGAGTCAAGAACATACAATCCAAAGAAAAGACTCTTATGATTGAATACTGCCCAACATCAACTTTGTACACTATCTACCTTGTCTTCTGAACACACCAACTTCACCTACAATATCTAGACTTGCCTGTGTGTTACCCCTACTCTTTAACATCAGTCATGCCTCTGAGTTTCCACCAGGAGTCTCCTCCTCCCACGCACTTTGGGAAGTGGCAAGAAGTGGTGGGAGAGGACACCTAGACTGTGGGACAGACCCTGCCTTTGCTTTCCCACTTAGGTGTCCTCATCTCATGGAGCCTGGTTTGTTCACCTACTAAATCCAACAGCAAGATGGCAAACAGTATTCTCACACAGGCTAATAAAAAACATCTTGTCCTTCATTTGTCAGAATCATACATGTTTGTATACTTAGGAGACAGCAGGAGCTGGAAAGGGTGGGGGGATAGGAGCAGAGTCTCACTGGGCACCTACCAGGGGCCTATCCGCTGTAGCCCCAAGGCCAACCCAACTCAACCCTGCTATTCCTCCAGCACCGCTCACCCCTGGCATGTCCCACGCCCCTCCAGCACCTCCCACACCCCTCCAGCACCCCCACATTCCCCAGCACCCCCCAATCCCCCCAGCACCTCCCATAATCCCCAGCACCTCCCACACCCCTCTAGCACCTCCCAACCTCTTGGCACAGCCCACATCCCTCCAGTACCTCTGACTTCTAGCACAGCTCACATTCCTCCAGCCCATCCACCTTCTAGGACAGACCACTCCCTCCAGCCCCTCCCACTCCCAGCACCACCCACATCCCTCCATCACCTCCCATCCTCTTAGCACTGCCCCCACCTCTCCAGCATGGCCCAAGTTCTACCTTCCAGCAGCCATAGAGGACTAATATAGTATGTGAAATATGGCAGGATGGTGTAATTCACTCACCTCAGTTCCTCTCCTGCCTGTGCCTTTTCTGCCAGCTGACTGAGAGAGGAAAGGAGGCAGAGGACATAGTATTGCTAAACATAAGGGGTTAGATTGGCAAAGGGGAAAAGCAAACACCCCAGGGTTGGTAAGAAGGCAGAGAAGAAATAAAGATACAGAGTCTAACTCCGTGTCAAAAAGCTTGGGGGACAAAGGAAAACAATTCTCTCAAATTTTGTGTGTGATGATTCATACTCCTTAGCATTCTTTAATTGTGCCTTTTTAATACATCTGAAATCTATGAAGTTTCATAGGTTTTAGAAGAATTAAAAACAGTTTACAAATTACTGAAAAGAAAAACGAACTCATTTACTCTTGGATTTACAAGAAATTGTTCACTCACCAGGAGTTTAGGCGTGCTGGAAAAAGCAAATGCTCAAACAGACCCTACAGCAGAATTAACCTGCAGGGGAAGCTCAAACAGATGTGTCTAAAACAAAACACCTGACTAAGGTGTTTATTCCCTCTAGTTCAGGCCAATAAAAATACCCTGACTTGTCTCATAATCATGTCAATGAATCTTTTTATGTGGCAAGGATGAAGCCTCACCACATTTATTTAATTGCCAATTCTAAAATTTATGTGCCACAGAATTGTTACTTTTGAAAAAGTATTCTTTCTCCTTGATACGGTTGCTTATTTATATGACCACTGAAAGAATTACTCTATTGTTTGTTAATATATAGCATACTTTAGCTTTTCTTCATAAATTACCGTAATGACTTGCTAGTCAGAATACTAATAAATTTTAAAGGCTTGTTCAGTCTAGTGGTAAAATATAACACAGATGTTGGTCTTATTTACCTCTTAATGTTTTTCTCTTTTGTTACTAGCTGTCATTCCTCAACCGTTTTATACTTGCCTCTCCATGGTATTGTTTTGAAACATCTACTACACCAAGAGAACAGTCTGACAGTTAATGGGAATGGGATTAATTGTAGAATAGGAAGGGGGTTCTAATTGAGAGCAGTGTTTTTCAGACATCTTTGAACCACAATGCATGGTAAAAAACACATTTAACACTGAAATCTAAGGATCTCTCTCACATGCACACACACGCAGCTGAAATGTACGTTTGGCAAAGCAAGATTTTGCTCACTGTATGGATATACTCTGACACTGACCATTTCACAGCCCTGTCCCAACCTACAGTTTGAAAGGCAGAGCTCTAGAAAACACCTACTCTTTGATTTTAGAAACAGGAGCCCCAAGTTCCTAGAGGATTGTGATTTATGTGTGATGACACAGCAAGTAGAGTGGAAAGCCATCTCACTCTAAGTGTTTTACCTAAGAGAAAACTAGCAGGACAGATAGATAATTCTGCTCATGGATTTACTTACACATTCTAGCAACTGGAGTTCTTATATAAAGGTTAGATTTTACTTTCCTATTATAACAGCTAATACATTAACATTGTTAAAATTTCTAAACATCTCTCATACAAGTATAAGTCAAATGTGACAAAAGCTAACACTGAACAGTTCAAAAGTTACTCGTGGCTTGATGGCTTATTTTGGAATGTTTAGAACAAGGAAAAAACATGTTCTGAGACCAAAACTGAGATTTTAAAATCACCATGTCTTTGGTTTAATCTTACTTGTTTTATAATAATTTTCCTCTAATAACAAATTCCAGAGCTGCAGTTATAAAAGGGCTTCTTCTAAAACCCCATTTTTTTGTTATATCACTTTCAAAAAATTATTTAGAGCTTTGCTTCCATTTCAAAGTAACATCTCATTTTAAGTGAATCTCATTGCCAAATGTTCTCATTCTTTACAAAGTGTGGCCCTTTTGTGGCATATGCCACTGCTGTTTACTCTCTTCTTGACATTTCTCCTCTATGATAGCGTTCTTTTATGGGTATCTTCCTAGAATCTATGTATACATCATCTGCTTGTTAAATGACGGTATTAGTTCATTCTCATGCTGCTAATAAAGACATACCCAAGACTGGGTAATTTACAAAGAAAAGAGGGTTTAACTGACTCACAGTTCAGCATAGCTGGGAGGCCTCAGGAAACCTATAATCATGGCAGAAGCGGAAGCAAACACATCCTTCTTCACACGGCAGCAGCAAGGAGAAGTGCAGAGCAAATGCAGTGAAAAGTCCCTTGCAACACCATCAGATCTCATGAGAACTAACAATCATGAGAACAGCATGGAGGTAACCGCCCCCATGATTCAATTATTTCTCACTGGGTCCCTATCACGACACATGGGAATTAGGGGAGCTACAATTCAAGATGAGATTTGGGTGGGGACACAGCCAAACACATCAATGACATTTTGGTTCCCAGGACTTTATTCTTATCCTTCCATCCCTCATTCTATTCAGATCACCTTGTGAACTCCATCACCCACTCCCCTCTATCAGATCTCAGATCTCAGCTGGAAGCTCATATATCAATTACCTATCGGTTATTTCTACTTAGAAGTTCCATAATGCACCTGAAACTCAATGTGTGACAAGTTGGAGTCATCACATTTCCTCTGGAAACCTACTGTATTCATTATTTAGAAGAATGGCATACTACCAACCTAGACCCTGGCATTCTCGTAGCCACCTCTTTTTAGCCCCACATTGAATCAATTATAATACCCTATCACTTGGACCAGAAATTCCAGCCTCCCTATTGTCATAGCCATTGCTGATTGCTTTCTTGTTTTTTCCCCTTGGCCTTGTGTCTTTTGTGGATATTTGGTATGGTCTCCTTCACTGGGATCTATTTCCAGGTTGTCCCTACCCTCATTCCAGCCTCTCATCTCTTTTAAGAAACATCCAAGCACTTTAGCAAGTGCAAAAGACCCATACACGTCTAACTTTTGCTTATATATCCAATGTGACCTGTTTCTGATTTTTTGAACTGTTGTCTTGATCATGAAATCCTTTCCTCAAAAGACAACTAGGCAGAGGCTTAAACTGGGGCAAAGGATCTGTCGACACAGATCCTGAGACCACATACACCGTGGTCTCAGGTGGAGCCTGTACACTCACATCTCTATTCCTGCAGGCAGTGCTCCCCTCAGGGTGCCTTTCCCAGTTCTGCATCTCCACCTCCCTGATTCTAGGCTCTGCGGTTGCTGGGTACCACAGCTCTGTGTTCTTGTCTCAGCATCCCTGTATCTTCCTCCTCCCCTTTGTTAGATTTAGAGTTATTATGGTTTTCTAAAACTAAAAAGTTTTAGAATAAAACTGCTATCTGCAGAATCAAAAGGAGGATATCAATCCTCTGAAAAAACATAGTGGGAGCTTTGTTTCTACCTCATGTAGGATGTTTTGTTCAATTAGATTTTTCTCTCTCTCTACAGCCTTTAAACAACATTTTACGCTTTAGGCTACGATTCCTTGTTTTTTCCTATCCTTACAGCCTTATCTCTATATCCCTGGTACCCAACACAATGCATGTCATAAAGGCTTTCCCAAAATTTGGTGGAGGAATAAATGAATGAAAAGCAATAAATAGAGAATATCTCAAATAATTCCAGTAAAGAAAAGAAGAAAATATTAAATTTTACCTTTCATTAGTTGTTAGTGTTGTCAGTGGAAGAAAACTTCCTAATTACCTAGCCTAGGGGAAAAAATGGGCACTTGAATCTGGAAATCTCATTTGGTCTACATAATACAGTATTAAACATTAAACGTGTTCACTAGTAAATGCTATTTACCTGATTAAAGAAGAGCCCATTCTTAGAATAGCTGCATAGAAAGCCTTACTTTTTAATTTAATGAAGTGGATAATATTAGCATAAGGTCAACATAACATTTATTTCGTAAACCTGGTAGTGGTATCTATTACGCTATTTTGCAAAATATGTTCTTATGTGCCCTGAAATTTACTTATCTAGTAAAAATTGAACAAAACAGTGAGGAGGCGCAAAAGGAAAAAAATACATGCAACTGTTTTATTTTTCTTGTTTAATAAATTGTGCATTTACTATAGTTCTTATTTACCGGAAATTCTTCTAGTGCAAACCTTCTTAAGTTGTTCTTCTACCAAACAAAACTCAATATACAACATCTAACCCCACACCTACACACAGGAATGTAATCTAACCCTTTTCCTACATTATTTGGATATGATATTAAATTGCAAATGTCTGCTAACAGTCACTAAAGTAAAGGAACTTGTTGCCATCTTAGGCTACCCATGGCTGTTTTCAGTATATCAAAGACAAATTATTCTACTAATTCAAAGTAACGTTAAGTAGAAAAAGTAAATAATGATGAAATCAGCTGAGTGTCTGTAGAACCAGGATGAAAACAATTGTTTTGCCTTCATCCCCTGTCAAGTGGTCTTTAATTATCCCATTGCCTCAAGATCTTTTTCTCTTGTTTCTGCAACACAGAACTGCTCACAGAGACTAAAATTATCATCATCATATACCCAAATCACTAGTATCAACCCTGGTCCACTGTCATTCTTTGACCTGTTTATTGATTTTTTTTTAGCCTAATCACAGCTATCACACTAGATCTTCATATGACTAACTTGTTAAAAAGGAAAAAATACTGGACAAAGCAGTGCTCCGAAATACTGAAATGTTATCAAATACAGTCTCTAGAGAGATTGTCTGTCAGCTTTGAATTCAAATGTTGAAAATCTGTAATTGGGTTTGAAATAAATGAAAGAAACGGATATTTATAAATGCACGTGGGTACTAGATCATCAGGAGAGTAGGATATTGTTTCATAGATGAGCTAGGGCATTTGATAAACCTCAAGTGTCATTAAAAATGCACTTTTTAGTAGGAACAATACATATACCACTTCAGAAATTTGAATTTACCAAGATTCTCACACATACCAGATGAAGGCATTGTTGCTTTTGCAGAGCTGTCATTTGCTTCCAACAATGCCTTTATCTGGTGTATGTGAGAATTTGGTAAATTCCAGTTTCTGAAATGCTATATATATTGTGCCTACTAAAAAGTAAAGGTATTCCTTTACAGCAATGTAAAATGAACTAATACATTCAATCTCTGCAGCACTGCCTTTAAGGAGTCACACATTCAAACTAGACTTTCACTGTAGTTATTACGAAGAGGCACTTTCGATAGAATTTTCATACAATTCCCCATACCAATTATTTTTGAGGTGACCAATTTTTTTTTTTTTTTTTTGAGATAGAGTCTCCTTCTATCACCCAGACAAGAGTACAGTGGCGTGATCTCAGCTCACTACAACGTCTGCCTCCCGGGTTCAAGCAATTCTCTGCCTCAGCCTCCCAGGTAGCTGGGATTATAGGCACCCGCCACCACCCCCAGTTAGTTTTGTATTTTTTTTTAGTAGCGACAGGGTTTCACCATCTTGGACAGGCTGGTATTGAACTCCTTACCTCAAGATTCACCTGCCTTGGCCTCCCAAAGCGCTGGGATTACAGGCGTGAGCCACTGCTCCCAGCCTAGGTGACCATATTTTTAAGAGCTTCATCATCATCAGTAAAGCTAATTTGGGTGGAAGTTAAACTAGAGCATGCAACATGACCACTCATGTAACATGATCCCTTTCAGAAGGGGCCATCACTCGTTCTTCTAAAAGATGTCAACCAAGACATCTTTCAGATGGTATAGAGACGGTTCTTATCACCAGATGGCCCAACTCTAGGAAGATGGCAAAAGGTGTCCTATACTCTGAAGATCTAAGAACTAAGGGTAAGGTAGTATCATTCAGATGGGATCTCAGCAATGCACTGGTTCAACTGAAACCTAGAAGTGTTCTTCAAAAAGTTGCATATCAGTTAGTTGCATAGCCATATCGTGTGATTACTTTAAGTCAGTCACATATACCTTTCTGCTTATACCATTTAATTATTAAATGGTGAGACTTTGTGAACACGTACTTAAGCTTAGCCCAAATCCAATCAATTAACAAATGACTGGCAGGAACAGGTCTTGCCAAAATCTTGACCCTGACCAAGTTTATCAACAACTGTATCTGGTAATACATGGTTATAAACAGCAATTACTGAAGTACAGTCCAAATTTAGTGCCTTCAATGCAAAGTCCCTGAAAATTTTCAGTGATCATAAAATGATATCATACTCTAGCATTTCAGGAATGACATAATATTTTAAAAAGGTTTTGTTTGTGGTTGAGTCATAGGATAAATACATGAAAGCACTTTAAGAATATCAAATTAATATAAAATATCAGCTATCATAAGAATAAAGAGAAGTAGAGTCTTCCAGTATCAGTTCCGGAGTATCTGTATCAAGCATCTGGTATTCTGTCCACTCAGACTGAAGTGCATGTGATTTGGACTGTGCCCACTTCAGGAAGAAGATGAAGAGTTTAAAATCCAGGGGGGTTAATTAAAAAAGGATCCTTCTCCAATAAATAGAAACTTTGGTTATATCATGAAACTGATTATAGGGGAAAGGTAGTCATTCCTTGGCTCTCTGACATGAGTATAGTGTTATTTCTGTAATGTAAATAGTTGATTACTTCCCAGTCAAGATTAGCATATTGGATTGTATATAAATCTCTGATAAATATTTATTATTACACTAAGACTTACAAAGAAACTACCTGTAGAGCAAATATCTAAGGCTAGACTTAAGCCTCAAGTAGGATTGCTAAAATCTCAGTTTAAAGTTAGCCACCAAGCATACCTATAGACTAATCATGTTAGTTCACTGATGGTATCAGCTAGTTATCTGACTTTAAACTATGGCTAGTAAATTGAACTTCACCACACGATTGAAAAGATAACAAAGGAATGTGGTACCTGCTGCTGGGTGACTCAGCATGAGGCACTCAGGACACCTACTCATCCACTAAAGGTAACCAGGAAGCCTTAATCAAAAATCTGCAATAATATCGTAGAGCTATCCAAGAAGAGGAGATACTTGAGAAAATATAAAAATTCAGCAAGTGGTTTAGTTTCATCTCAAAATTTTGCCTCAACAAAAATAGCTCTGAGCTAATTAACTGCAACAGGAACTGTCGGTCTTTTTTTTTTCTGGCAACAAGTCTACATATATTTGATTCAGCTCAATTAAGGATCTTATCGTTTAGGAGATCCAAGATGGCCAATTAACAACAGCTCAGGATTGTAGCTCCCAGTGAAAGCGCAGAGAGCGAGTGGACGCCGCACTTTCTGACGAATTTTTGTTGCCTACACACTAGGAGATTCCCGGCGGAGGAGCCACACGGGTCGCCAGCGCGACTTTTTTGGCCGGCGCGGCTATTTTGCCGGCGCCCCAGCACGGCGCTTCTCGGCACGGAGTATACGGGACGGGGTGCCCTTTGAGTCCTGCTCGGCTGGTCCCATCCCCACAAGGAGAACAGCAATTGGAAGCGCTGACGACTGAGAGTTTCACAGTAAGCACAGCTGAACCGGGAAGGTCCAGCTGTGCAGGGAAGGGGCATCTGCCAAAGGAAAACTAAGAAACAGAAAAAACTTCATCACCGGGCGGAGAGATCCAAAATGGCTGATTAACAACAGC
>CAUYLG010053694.1:0-22523 GCA_963573385.1 Cacajao melanocephalus | reverse complement strand
CCCAGGTCTCCAGAACATACATTTTTCTCAGTATCATATTACACCTATTCTGAAAGTGACTATATAATTGGAAGTAAATCACTCTTCAGCATTTGCACAGCATTTCACAGACTTAAATGAAATATTGGTTGGCTGTTTTTTATTTCTTCTCTTATTCCTTCCTGTCTCTATTGTTAAGTACAATTATCGGCATAAAAGAGGTTTTTAATACCTATTCCTAGATTGTATTCCAGCCTGGGCAATAGAGCAAGAATTCTGTTCTCTCTCCCCCTTTTTTCTTTTTTCTTCTTTCTTTCTCTCATAAAAAAAAGAAAAAGAAAAATATTGAATAACATCGAAAGAAACAACTATGTGCTACTTATCAGAATACTATTAAGACTCAGAATGTAAAAAAAATTAAAGATGGAAAAAGATGTGCTATGTTAACACTAATTAAAGGAAAGCTAGAGTAGTTATGTTAATATCAAACAAAATAAATTTCAAGCAGAGAATATCATCTGGGATAATGAAAGTCATATATTAATGACAAAAGTATTCATCTATCAAGAAGTCATAACAATCAAATATTTATGTATCTGAAAATGGATCTTCAAAATACCAAGGCAAAAACAGAACTGCAAGGAGAAATAGACAAATCCACAATTATAATCAGAGATTTCAATATCCCTCTTTTAGTAACTGGTTTAACAAGTTGAGAAAAACAAAAGACCAGTGAGGATACAGAAGATATGAATGGCACCAACAACCAACTTGACTTAACTGATGTTTACAGAACAGTTCACCCAAGAGCAGCAGAATACATGTTCTTTTGCAGTGCACACTGACTGTGTGTGGGCACAGACTCCACATTCCGGGTTGTAAAACAAACATCCGTACACTAAAAGTATTCAAGTCAAACCAAGTATGTTAGCTGACCACAGTGAAACTCCATTAGAAATCAGTAAGAGAAAGATTTCTGGAAAAGTCCTGAATAGTTTAAAATTAGATAATAGTTTTCTAAATAACTCATAAGGCAAATAGATCAAAAAAATAAAAGATAATTTAAAATTGCTTTAATAGTGTCATTGTTTTCTTGTTTGTTACTTTGTTTTTTCTTTTTGACCAAATACTGGTGAGAATGAAGATAAATGAGCCCTTTCTTTTTTGGGGGGTAAGTAAGTTGTAAAACCCTTTTTGTCTAGTAGTTTAGCAACATACATCAAAAGAGTTAATACTGCTAACATTCCTTGACCCAGAATATTTTTTATTTAATAAATTTATTTTAAGGAAATTGCTATATATGCATAAAATTTTTGAGAATGTTCAAGAGAAAACAATATTTTAAACTGAACAAATATATAACTATATCAAAGTTGGTAGGATGCTTCCAAAGCAGGACTTAGGGGAAAACTGAAAAACAGGGGATAATTTTCTATTCACTCTGAGGACAGAACTACCCTGATATCAAAATTAGACTAAGATATTACAAGAAAGAAAGCTACTGACTCATATCTCTTAAGGACACAGATTCAATCATCCTTTTAAAATTCCACCCTAGAGGGTCCAACTACATGTAAGAGGAATCACACAACATGGTCAAGTGGAGTTTATCTCAGTAATGCAGAGTTGATCTGACATTCAAAACACAGACTATGTCATTTGCCTTATCTGTACTAAAAAAAGGAAAACTATATGATCATATCTATGGGTGACTTAAACATTTGATAAAATTCAATATCCCTTTTTGATGAAAACTGTTATCAAACTCAGAGTAATAAGAAATTTTCTTCACCTAAGAAAGGACATTTATGAAATCCTATGGTTAAATAGGAGAATATTTTGCAAGTAAACTGTGATAAGTCAAAGATGCATATTGTAATTCCCAGATCAAATACTAAAGGAAGCAAAAGGAGGATATAATAGTCTTTTCAGCAAGTAGTTCTAGAAAAATGGCATATTAACATGGAAAAATAATGACTCGCTAGCCTTATCTCATTCCATAAACCAGATGTGGGCAAACTATGGCCTTTGGGCCAAATCTGGCCTCTGTCTGTTTTCGTACAGCCCAGAAACTAACAATAATTTTACATTTTTAAATGACTGAAAAAAAAATAAAAGTATTTTGTTACATTTCAAAATCTAAGATACTAAATTTCAGTAAACATAAATGAAGTTCTCTGGGATCACGGCCACAGTCATTCACATATGTATTGCCGATGGTTGCTTTTGCGCTACAGTGAGAGTTGAGTAGTTGGAACAAATACTGCATGGTGCACAAAACTAAAAAATTCATTATCTCACCCTCTACAGAAAAACTGCTGGCCCTTCCCACAAACAAGAATTAGTAAGAGACACAAAAAATCCCAGATAATCAAAAAGCTAGAACTTGAAAGTTTCTGGAAGAAAACATAGTGAGCTCTCTTCATGATCATGGGGTAGGCAAAGATCTTTTAAGGAGGACAAAAGAATGTTCTAACCATAAAAAAAGCAAACTATTCTTTATGCAAATCCTAAAAAGTTTATCAAAATGTGTTATTAAGAAAAAATATATGTATATTGAGAAAGGGCTGAATTCATAATATAAAGAATTCCCACACATCAATCATAAAGAAGTCAATTCACTGAAAACAAAAAGTGAAGGCTGACTAGGGTGTTAAAAAAACAAAAGATATATAAGTAGGCAGTTCCTTTCATGAGATGAATGTGTTTATTTCTCCAGCTTAGAAGATTGCTTCGCTGATAGCGTGTCACTGTCAGCAGCTTCCAGGAGTTACCTTTGGTTAACGGGAACACTTTGCCCAGGTGTCACCCCATTCCTATGGCAGCTGGCATTTAATGACTGGCTGCTATCTCCCTTCCTACACCATTATTTGATGAATTTAAAATTTAAATTAAAATTTTAAATTTTTGTTCCTTGTTTAGATAAACACTTGATTTATACGTCCCTCAATACCCTGTGCAAAAGTCGAGTATGAGGCAGGTAAACCTGAAATCAGCAAGAGCTATGCTGTATCCTGGCAGATCCTGATGCCTAGTTTAGGAAGCCCCCAGCTTCCCTGGTCAGGGTCCTGTAGAGATTCATCGTAGTGACCACATATTGGCCACTTGAGGGCACTGTGGATCCACTGAGTGGGCCACTGATAGCACTGTCTGGGAGAGAGAGGGTTAAGGAAGACAGTCTTGGCTTCCTCTCTGCATCAGGGATATTACTAGATGAACCAGAGGTAGTGCTGGCACAGGAGGAGTTCATCATAGTTTTCTCAGATCAACCAATATGCACGTGCATTTGCCATGGCAGGAAGCCTCAACTGCAGCCTTGTGTGGCCTCTCTAGGAGCCTACGTTTGATGGGAAGCGTGATGAGGGTTTCAGCAGGCAGCTTGGATAACCCAAGCCAGGTGGAGACAAAGGAGCAGCTGCCTCAGATGAAACTCTCAGAAGCTGTGGGAATAGCCGTCTGCCCGGAAGCCTGCCCTCTTCACTCAGCACAGCCAGCTCCTCTGCCTGCAGGAAACTGGACAGGATGTGGGAAAACCTGAGTTAGCTGAGCTAGTCCTGGGGTACAGGGTGCCTATGGGAGCCTACAGGGACGATGACATCAGAACAGTGACATCACAGTAAATCCCTCCAAAAACGGTGGGGAGGAGCAAAAGTTCTGCTTTCTCACCCCAGGAGACCAGCAGCCTGAGTAGGGAAATGCCTAGTCCTGTCCTGCCTGACTCTGCCGGGGACACCAGGCTCCTCTGCTGTGTCATGCTTTGTCTCCTGGGAACAGGTGAGTCCTGAGCACAGGTGGGACATCCCTGCATCTACAGCGTTCAATTGTTGCTGAAGTGTCAAACTCTCCTGAGCTTCTGTCTCCTTCCTCCACAGGCTCAGTGGCTGCTGGAGTCCTCCAGGACCCAAGACACCTGATCAAGGAAAAGAGGGAAAAAGCCACTCTGAAATGCTATCCTATCCCTGGACATGACACTGTGTACTGGTACCAGCAGGGTCCAGGTCAGGGCCTGCAGTTCCTCATTTCATATTATGAAAAGACGCAAAGAGATAAAGGAAGCATCCCCGATCGATTCACAGCTCAACAGTTCAGTGACTATCATTCTGAACTGAATATGAGCTCCTTGGAGCTGGGGGACTCAGCCCTGTACCTCTGTGCCAGCAGCTTAGGCACAGCGCTGCATAATTACTGGCTTTCTGTACCCAAACCTTCCTGTCTCAGCTGGGGATGCAATAGGGAGAGGGGCGTAGAGGCTGCCACACAACTTTAGCCAAGCCCCAGGGATGCTTCTAGTTCTTTTCTAACATTTTTCCCTGTCCTGCTGAGCTCAGTGAGAGCTCCTGCACATGTGGGCTCCAGACCCACTGGAAATGATCACATCTTTCTAATTTCTTGCAAGTGGCAGGAGCGCCTCCTCTGTGGAACACATGGGTATATGTTTTAGTGTGTTTTCTGTTGTCATACAGAATACCTGAGACTGGATATTTTATAAAGAATCTAAATTTGTTTCTTACAGTTCTAGAGGCTGGAAAGTCCAAGGTCAAGGACCCACATCTGTTGAGGACTTTCTTGCTGGTGAGGACTCTGCAGAGTCCCTAGGTGGCACAGGGCATCACATATGAGGTGGCTCAGGAGAAACTGGCTTTTATAACAGATCCACTCTTGCAATAACTAACCCATTCCCTCCATAACCCATTAATCCATGAATGGATTAATCTTCATGAGGGCAGAATCCTTAAGACCTAATCACTTCCCAAAGGTCCTACCTCTCAATGCTGCTGTATTGGGAACCAAGTTTCTAATACATAATAAATCTTTTAGGGACACATAGCAGTACATGGTGGGTTTTTTTTTTCTTTTTTGAGACAGGTTCTCACTCTGTCACCCAGACTGGAGTACAGTGGTGTAATCATGGCTCACTGTAGCCTTGAACTCCTGGGTTCAAGCAATCCTCCTGCCTCAGCCGCCTGAGTAGCTATGACTACAGGGACATATCACTACAAGATGATGTGTCTGGCTTTTTTTTTTAATTTTTTATTTTTGTAGAGATAAGGCCTTGTCATGTTGTCCAGATTAGTCCCAAACTCCTCAAATGATCTTACTGAGTTTGTGTGTTTTAACACTAAGATAGACATTAGCATATCCACTTTATAAATGAAGACGATTTCAGTGTACCATTTTATAGACAGGAAGCTGTAGGCCATAAACTTCTCCAGTATTTCATATTTCTAAGGATCAAAGCCAGGATCCAAACCTATGACTGCATGCCTCCCAAATAAAACTTCATAAAAGTCTATGGTGTTTCCTGGGCCTTGGTCAATGAGCTACAGTAAAGAATGATTCTTCCATCTCAAGACTAGCCCAGGAGTAGAAGAGGGTCACATATTATGGAATGTGGTTACTATGGCTCATGGCCTGCCAACCTCCAGGACATGCAACTTCCAGCCAGAGAAGATTCATTCTGTTTTAGTTCCGGATAGAATGGAGCCACAATATGTCCTAATATAGATGCATAGTGACAAGGGACATTTCCAGTACACTAGAGGGTTCAGTCAAAGAAACAGAACCCTCTAGGAATTTCAAGGGGATAGCAGTTAATACAGGGAATGAGTGGTTATAAACCTATGGAAGGCTGAGAAGTGGGAGGGTCTCAGAAGGCTGGAGCTTGCTCTCAGGTCGACCACTAGTGGTCAGAAAAGCTGAAGTTGCTACTTTTGCCCAGGCCAGGGACTACAGAAAAGAGTTGAGAGTCGCACTGGTCTTGCAGTGACCAAGAGGGTGATTCACAGAAAGCATCCAGAGGTCATCGCAAATCCACCTGTCTGTTGCTGTCAGACAAAAGTCTTCATTCTGCTTCCAACTTTTCCTCAAGTATAGCTTATTGGAGGAAGCAAAGCTGTTTTCAGAAACTTGCTCTCAGGAGAATCTGGGAAATATATTTTCAAATCTTCTAGCTCTTACAATAAGAGAAAGAGAGAGATTGTCAGAGGACATTTAAGGGTACTCAGTCCCAAAAGACAATTATCAACCTACACAGCACAGAAATGGAAAGCAGGAGAATACATTTTATATTTTCTGTCATCTTGTTCATGAAAGTTTATTATATATAGCTTTGTAGTTTAGTTGTTGTTCACTTGTTAATTTATTCAGTAGATATTCCTGGAATGCCTATTATGTTAAAAATTTCCTTGGAATATAGAAAATGAGATGTAATTTTTCGAATACACATTTTGTCTTTAAGAAGTTTAAAGTCTGGCAAGATAATATATCCCAAATTATTCATACATGCATTTACAATGTATGAAAGTCATTTGAATCAGTCAGTTTTCTGGCAAGGAACAGATGACTACTCAAAAAGGTTGAAGTGAAAACATTTTAATCAAAGGATTATGTTCAGAGGGGTAAACAGACTTAGGGACACCAAGAACTGTTTGAGGGGCCAGGGGTTTCCAGCACAATGGGAAACCGGTACAACTCCTGAGCCTGTGGAGAAAGGGGTGGGAGGGAAATTCTATGTTCCTGCAGGTGCATGCGAGTAATGAGAAAAGTTTCCAAAGGGAAGAACTCAGGACCAGAAGCTAGGAAGGGAAAGCCCAGGTACTCTGAACTCTTCCTTCACTGCCTTTCAACATCCAGCTGGTGCCTTCCACTGGAAAGCACAGCTGGAAGCCTGGATAGCACCCTTTGCTGAAATCAGTCTTTTGGGGCACATCCCAGGGCAGCACAGGGCAGGGAGGCGAGAGTGGGTTGGGGGAAGCGTTGGGTGCACATGTACAACAGCCAGCACAGCAGCTACCACGTGTATGACGTGGCCATTTGCATGTGCAAGCACGCGGTGGACAGAAACCAACTTAATTCTACCTCTTTTATGTGAACTTACAGAAAATTCCCTTGTTGATTGCTAATAACAACCAATATTGTTAATCCCATTTTCTCTGGGCCATATACCAAGCATATTAGTTCAATTAATTTCTTAAGAACTTCATAAAGGAGAACAATTTGCTGCCATATTACAGGTAAAAAACAGAGAATTTAGATGATTTTCTAGAGGAGATACAGCTAACAAATATCAGAACTTGGACTCACACCTAGGTCATACTGACTTTCAACCTACGGTTGAAGTTACTCTTCCCTATATGTTTTGGTAGAGGAAGATACCTTCAACATTAGAAACATTGACCCAAATGTCTCTTTTAGAAATAATGCATCTAACACAAATCATATGAATAACATCTTTCACGTGGGAGGCTACATGCTGAAGAGGAAGATCCTCAGAGATGTGGAGACCTCAGTGGTTCATCTTCTGATCCCTTGGGTTGGTGACTTAAAAAACATTTGGCTAAGTTTTCTCATTTGTACACTGAAGCCAATAATATATGTCTTGCAGAAATTTTATACTTGTAAATAAAACAGTCTAATACATACTATAGGCTCAATACATCTTAGGTCCCTATGAATTCTCTGACAAATCTCTAGTCAAGCGGTTATTTACTTTGTGGATTCTGGTAACAAATGCAGACACGGATTACTTTTGTCTGATTCACCTATGATTCAGACTCAAAGTCATCTAAAATGCAAATATAGTAGTCTGATAATTCATTGGTGAAACTAACATAAACAGTTGTGTCTTAAGAGAAAGCAAAAATGTTGCCCCTTATAGCATTTCCTGCTTGATACTGAGTCTGATATGGAAGAAGGTGTGATGCTCCCAAAAGTTGTGAATTCAGAGCAATTGGCCATTACACAAGAGAGCTGATAGAAGAATGGACAGTTTACCTGGAAAGGAGACCATTATTAAGGAACTCTAGTGCCTTCCATCACATCCTCACTGCCTACCTCTGATTTCAGCCTCACTGCAGTGGACAGTTATGTGCAAGTCTCCATTCGCCTGGTACTGACAGTGCCCCTCCCCAGGTGCATGCTGGGAGTCTCCCTGCTTCCTCCCCGGGGCTCTTCTCTGATATTATCTGAGCCAACTTGGGTTGTACTCAAAGACAGCCAGAGGTCCTAATGCTCCTGGTAGGACAGAATAGGGGACAAAAGCTCCAGCCTGCCCATTCATGTAGATACTCCAGAGAGGCATCCTACGTGCTCTCGAAGGTCCTGATGGATTCCATCTCCTGTTGCTCCAGCACAAACTCAATATTGTACCTTTATCCTGGTTTCCTCTTTCCCTGTTTTATTCTCCCAGCTCTCTTATTATTTCTAATTCCTGAGATCCTTTCCCATATAAACTACTTTCAACAAAGTCCACGTCGCAGACTTTGCTTTCAGGGGCAGCTTAAACGTTGACAGTGATGGAATGGGATGACCCTCGAAGACACTTCTCTTTGAAAAAGACCATGTTTTTCTTTCATTCATTCAGAAGTCTTATAATGACATATGCGCACTATCTCTTCCAAGTTCATTTTGACTCATTCTGAGTCTCCAACAGACTCACATGGGTCTCTGCTCACTTAAGGCTCTGAGCTTATTTGTAACTGAATAGACTAGGTTTATGTTTCACAGCTTCGGGGTCTGCCTGGACCCAGAGAACCATTCATTTCTTTCTTCAGACATTCAACATAAATATAATGAATGTATATGCAAAGTAGATCCAAGTTTTGTGGGGCATGAGGCTTATAAAATTTTAGGGATCACTTTGAAAAAGAGAATACAAAATGACAATGTCTTGAAAAAATTCTGCTCAAGGCCAGGCACAGTGGCTCATGCCTGTAATCCCAGCACTTCGGGAAGCTGAGGCAGGTGGGCCATTTGAGGTCAGGAGTTTGAAATCAGCCTGGCCAACATGGTGAAACCCCGTGTCTACTAAAAATACAAAAAATTAGCTGGGCATGGTGGTGGGTGCCTGTAATCTCAGCTACTTGGGAGGCTGAGTCAGGAGAATACTTGAGCCCAGGAACCAGAGATTACAGTGAGCAGAGATCACACCACTGCACTCCAGCCTGGGTGACAGAGAATCTGTCTCGGAAAAAAAATAATGTGTGCAAGTGAGAAGACCTGAAGTTATTCTTCATTGACTTCATGGAAAATCCACTTCCAGCTAGTTACCATGTGTAGCCACCATATAAGTGCTTGGGAAACATCAGCACAGAAAACAGACAAAGCTACAGAATAAGGTGTATGTCTTCAACAAAAGAACATTTGTAAATCAATAATGATCAAGTAATAAAAATGTAAATAAAAGGAAAATATTCCTGGTAGATGCTTATCTCCCCAGAGAAGTTAGAGTGTTATTGAGAATGCTAACTTTATTGGTGGATCACACCTATTTTGATAACAATTCTCAGAGTTCTAGGATTCCATGTGCCCTACCCTAAAGAATCTGAGCCCTGAGATGGAAAACTCTCTTTTCCTGTCCTGACCCAACCACGGGCAATGATCTCTTTTGCTGTGGTCTTTTGGTCTTCCAGGACCAGGGGAGTTCTGGGAATAGATGGGAAAGCTCTTCCTGGGCTTCCCAGGGCCCAGCCACGGCCTCTCTATGGGGAACTCATGGGCCTCCTCCCTGTCTCCACTTCAGATTCTGTGTTCTTTCTCACTGGAGCGTAAGTGTAGGAATTGCCCACCCAGGTTACGTCAAGATGTGCGGTCATAGAAAGGGAGCCTCACACTGAAATGTGACCTGTGTCTGAAATAACAATAGTACTGCTATTGACTAGATGTAAGGTTTGTACCACAGCACATTTGTGGTTCAACCAATATTCTCCCATTTGTGGGTATAAGACCTTCTGCATGGACACAGGGCATTTCCCTGTGACCCTTAAGGGAAATGAACTCATGTACTTCTGGGGAAATATCTCATACATATATATATCCCTAATGTGCTTCCTCTTATTTTTCACAAAAGAAAAAAAGGAGGGTGGGTCTTCCTCACATAGTGCATCAACTCACAAGCCAATCTCGTACAGAAATATCCTCACAGATAAACCAAGAAATGCTGCTGTGATAGCTACTTAGGTATGACCTAACCTGGTCAGGTTGACACCTAAAATTAACCATCACAAAAGTCATGGGAACACAGAGGTCTGAGCTCTGATGATGATACTTCTATTAGGTGATGGAGACTCAGGTGGCCTCCCCTAAAACAAAGGGAGAAATCATATCTGTATTAGTCATACATGTGTGTGTGTGTGTATATATATATATATGTAAAAGACATATATATATATATATACATATGCACATATATACACATATGTATGTATTCTACTGGTTCTGTTTCTCTCTGAGGAGGAGGTGATCTAGATCCTTCCTTTTCTGGGTAAAGGGTGGAAGCAGTGTGGATCTTAGTGTGTTCTGATAGCCATGTGTCACTATGTACTTGTTCTTTTTATCTTCACATCTCCTCCTGTTGCATTTTGAAGCATTTTCATAGTATGTGATATTGCCTAATAAAGCATTCTCATAGCAAAACAAAAATGTATACATATGTATTCTATTTCTATTGGTTGCACACGTGTGTGTGTGTGTGTGTATGTGTTTGTGTGTGTATTTAGGAAGAGAGAGAAGAGAGTGACAGATAGAGAGAAGAGATAATCTATTAGGGAAATTGGCTCATGTGATCATGAAGCCTGAAAAATCCCCAGTATGCCAGCCATCTGCAAGCTGGAGATGCAGCAATGAGAGTAGCATGACTCAGTGTAAGTCTGAAGACCTCAGAACTAGAGAAGTAGAAGCCAACGTTGTGTCTCTTAGCCTGAGATCGAAAGCCTGAAAACCCACGGGATTGCTGGTCCAAGTCCTGGAGTCCAAAGGTAGGTGAACCTGGAGTTCTGATATCCAAGGGCAGTAGAAGACACACGTCTCTGCTCTGAGAGAGAGAGTACAGATTTACCCTTCTCTGCTTTTTTGTTTTATCTAGGCCCCCAGGTGACTGGATATTGCCCGTGCACATGGAGAGAGGATCTTCCCCACACAATTCGTCAATTCACAAGCCAGTCTCCTCCACAAATACCCTCACAGACATATCAAGAAATACTGCTGTACCAGCTAGCCAGGTATGCCTTAATCTGGTCATATTGACACCTTAAATTAACTATCACATTACTGCTAGGAACACACAGAGGTCTGAGCTCTGATGATGAGGCTCCTATGAGGTGAACTAATGTGACAGAGCACAAAACAATATACAAATTGTACTGACCCTGACCTTAAGACTTTTTGAAACATTTCTGGATGGCAGGTGGCTCTTTTAACAGAGAGTATCACTATAGGCTGACATCCAGTTATCCAGAGTTTGAGAAAAGAGAAAATCTAGTAAAAGGTACTTATAGGCGAATTTGAGCAGATGAGTTATAAAAGACATCTGACTGCCATGAAAATGTCCCTTAGACTACATAAATACTAGAAACAATTAAAATAGTATATACATGAAGAATTGTATCCTAATGGGAATAAAATATGCAGAAAGGAATGCATTTTCTTTCTAAAATCCTGCAAAGAGCATATGCACTTATAATATGTCTTTAAAGATAGCCTACAAATTCTTTCCATTCTGAGCTATTAAATTGTATATATGTTCTATAAATATTGCTATATATACCATAAATTACATATATTCACTCTGTGTGTGTGTGTGTGTGTGTGTGTGTGTGTGTGTGTGTGTGTGTATACTTGATTTACATTTGTGGAGAATGGAAGGGATGTGGCAGGTTAACTTTGCAGCTCAATTCTGACAGGGGCATTGATATCACTGAGTCACTGAGAACCTAAGTTCTGTTTCCCCCAAGCAGGGCTGAGAGACATGAGATTCTGCCCTGGAGCTGAAATGGGCACCAGGCTCTTCTTCTATGTGGTCCTTTGTCTGCTGTGGGCAGGTGAGGGCTGGTTGTAGGTGGGCTTCTTTCCCTGGTATTCCCAAGGCCTCAATACAAGCCCTTTTTTGGGATGACAGCATCAGGGTCTGTTGTTTTCTATTACAGGACACATGGATGGTGGAATCACCCAGAGCCCAAGACACAGGGTCACAGAGACAGGAACACTAGTGACTCTGAGGTGTCACCAGACTGAGAACCACCGTTATATGTACTGGTATCGACAAGACCTGGGGCATGGGCTGAGGCTGATCCATTATTCATATGGTGTTAAAGATATTAGTAAAGGAGAAGTCCCAGATGGCTACAATGTCTCTAGATCAAACACAGAGGATTTCCCCCTCACTCTGGAGTCCGCTACCAGCTCCCAGACATCTGTGTACTTCTGTGCCAGCAGTGACTCCACAGTGCTGCACAGCAATCTCCTCTCTGCACATAAAGGGCAGTTAGAAAGGCTGAGGTTGCTCTGTGTCTGTCCTCAGCCTGGGAAGTCCGACGTCCATAGGAGTCAGAGAGCCTGGCCAGGCTGGAGGTCATAGAGCAGGGGCCTTATGACCCTCAGTGCTGACGTTCATTCCTACTGGAGTCTCAGAACAACTAGAGGTCACCCCAACACCCTTAGCTTGCCGAGTCTCTCTTCTGTAGCTCTCTCTTTCTGCTTGCAGAAAGGAAAAGGCATCCAAGGCATCGTTAGTTGAGATTAGTGATGATTCTCTTAACCCCAAAGCCTGGACTTCTCTTCTCCCCTGTGGTCTTCAGTGACTTTTTCATCTGCCCCTTTCCCTACCCTCCACTATCCTTCCACTCATAATCACAAACCTTCACTCCTGACCTCTATTCCTGGCTGCTTTTCTTCTATGGGCAATAGCCTCATGAGGTCCTCTATCATCTGCCTTATATGTACATGCCCTATACCTACATCTCCATCATCATTTTGCACAAGTCTCCCCTGGCTCTGTCTGCTCCAGCCACACTCCTCTATGTTCAGTTATTTCCTCATATGTGTTCTGTTGTTTCCCACCCAGGGATGTGTTTTTACAGATTATTTTCTTCTGCACTGAGCATATGTTCCTCCCTCTTATTCCTAAGTGTCTACTTCATTCCTTACATAAAGTATATTTCAGGTGCATTTACTCTTAACTATAAACAGAAAAACTTAAATTTTACCAGAAGAAATTAAGAAAAATATTTTTATCCTTTGAGGGAAGACTTTTTTAGTGGAAACATAAAAGAACACAAGCCACGAAAAATAATACTGGCCAGGCACAGTGGCTCATGCCTGTAATCCTAGGACTTTGGGAGGTGAAGGAAGTTGGATAGCTAGAGCCCATGAGTTTGAGACCATCTTGGGCAACATGGCAAAACCTCATCTCTACTGAAAACACAAAAATTAGCTGGGCGTGGTGGTGTGTGCCTATAATCCCAGCTACTCTGGAAGCTGAGGCCCGAGAATCACTTGCACCCTGGAGGCGGGGGTTGCAGTGAGCCAAAATGGCACCACTGCACTCCAGCCTGGGCGACAGAGTGAAATTCCATCAGACATACACACTCTCACACACACACACACACACACACACACAAATACTTATATTAGTTGTTTTAGTCATGTATCAAAACACATGCTAAAAAATGAAAAGCCAAGCCACAGCCTGGAAAAGGCATGAGAGATGCATACAAATGAAGAAGAATCAACATGGCAAAGACCATTCATGCTTACCAAAGTCCCTTGGCTTCCCTTCAGTTCCAGGCTTCACTTACAGTTAAAGGGTTGGGAACATATGAAGAGGTTCTGAATAATTAGATGTGTGCAGAACTGATGTGGGCAATCCCAAGGCTGACCCTTAGAAATAACTTGTGGCAGCCAGGCGTGGTGGCTCACACCTGTAATCTCAGCACTTTGAGAGGCCAAAGTGAGCATATCACGAGGTCAGGAGTTTGAGACCAGCCTGGCCAACATGGTGAAATTCCATCTCTACTAAAAATACGAAAAATTAGCTGGGCATGGTGGAAGGCACCTATAATCCCAGCTACTCGGGAGGCTGAGGCAGGAGAATCACTTGAACCCAGAAGGTGGAGGTTGCAGTGAGCCGAGATCGTGCCATTGTACTCCAGCCTGGGTGACAGAACAAGACTCCATCTTGAAAAAAATAATAATAACTCCTGGCACTGTGATGGGAGTCCTCAAGTAGACAGGGAAATTAGCTGCAAAGACTCATGGCATATAGTATACAATTGTACTCACGGTTAAGATTTATTACAGTGCCATAGTAAATATTCAGTAGCAGATTATATGGAGAAAACACACAGGAGGAATCTAGAGGAGTACACACATCGGCTTCCTTATGCTCTCTTCCTCCCAGGAGGGGTCACACAGAGCTCATTTCCCACAGAAACAAAAATGCATTAACACATGTGCAATGTTTCTGCCTGTGGAGCTCATTAGAGAGTCAACACCCCAGAAGCTATAGAGGAGGAACTTACTGCCTAATATAAATCCAAAATCCACACCCCAGAAGGAAATCTGGTGTTCAGTTTGCAACACCAGTCTAGGCACAATTAGCTACTCCTCTCAGTTAAGAGAAACTTCATGTCAGTACAGGGCACTGCTCACCAGCCAGCTTCCCAGATGTCAGCCAGATGTCAATCTTGCAAGCAGGACTTTCTAAGCACCACAGTCTCAAGCCTGCTGTTGACTCTTTTCTGTACTGATACCCTTCAACTCTTTTGCCATGCCCTAATAAACTTGGGAGCTACGCAATACAGATTGCCTAATGATAATATGGAAGCAGCCTGGCTCACTGGGTCATAATTTGGTGAACAACCACAGAAGAAAGCTACTTATGCCATGCTGGGCTTTGTGGACATGGGAAGTAAGACTTCATAGAATTAAGCCAATGAGATTTTAGGATTTATTTTTATATTGTTTTCCGTAGCATAGTTGTTCTTGTCTAATAGAGTTAGTATCTAAAATGAGTAAAGCATTCTCACAACTTAATAAGAAAAAGACAACCCAACAAAATGGCAATACTTAGCTTAAACAGGCATTTCACAGAAAAGTAAACATAAATTACTGCTAACATAAAAATAGGTTCTCGGCTGGGTGCAGTGGTTCACGCCTGTAATCCCAGCACTTTGGGAGGCCAAGGCGGGTGGATCATTTGAGGTCAGGGATTGAGACAAGCCTGGCCAACACGGGAAACCCTGTCTCTATAAAAAAAAATTTTTTTTAATTAGCCGGGCATGGTGGCACGTGCCTGTGGTCCCAGCAGCTATTCAGGAGGCTGAGGCACAAGAATCACTTGAACCCAGGAATCAGAGTATTCCAATCTGAAACAGTGAATTACTACTGCAAACTTAACCAGACTGCAAAGTTTTCAAAGAAATGATAGTCCCAAATATGAGAAAAGATATGGACTAGTGGAACAGTATTATACTACAAAAGAAAATGATAACTGATATGGTTTGGCTCTGTGTCACCACTGTCATCTCGAACACTGTAATCCCCACATGTCAAGGGAGGGACCTGGTGGGAGGTGATGGTATCACGGGGGCGGTTTCCTCCATACTGTTCTGATAGTGAGTGAATTCTCGCAGTACCTGATAGTTTAAAAGTGGCAATTTTCCCTTCTCTTTCCCTGTCCTGCTACCATGTAAGATGTGACTTGCTTCTCTTCTCCTTTTGCCATGATTGTAAGTTTCCTGAGGCCTTCCCAGCCATATGGAATTGTGAGTCAATTAAACCTCTTTCCTTTATAAATTACCCAGTCCCAGGTATTACTTCATAGCTGTGTGAAAACAGACTAATACAGTAACTATACCAGATAACCCTTTCTGAGATACATTGTGACGAGCAATATTTTGAAATAAATTATCAATATTGTTGACCCTCTGTATCAGCTGATTTGGATCCCAAGGATATGAAAGGCTGACTGTAAGGAAGGTGGACACCCTGGGATTAGAGTATCAACAGGGTTTGCTGGAATCAGGCCCCTCAGGATACTAAGAGCATATTTAAATTACTTGAGTTCCTTTCATTGTCTTTAGGTTCCATCTTGGAGAACTGAGTTGTCAATATTTATTTTAGCTGTTTTAGAGGTTTTACTTGACATTTTAAAATTAACATTTAAAAACTGTTGTTACACATATATACAACCACAGTTATATATTTATATGTATAATATATGGTATATACATTACCACAGTGTTATATTTATATAAAATATATATTATATATTATCACAGTTTTTAAATGTTAATCTTAAAGGTTTTATATGTACATAAAACAAAAATTTTCACTTTAACAATTTTTAAATGTACAATTAAGCAGAATTAAGTAGATTCACAATGTTGTAGAACCATCACTGCTGCTTCCAAATGTTTTTCGTGATCTCAAAGAGAAACTCTACATCCATTAAGCAATAACTTCATATTTCTCCTGCTTCTCAGCCTCTGGTAACATCTAACCTACCCTTTGTTTATATACATTTTCTAATTCTAGATAGTTAATATATGGGAAATCATAAAATATATTTCCCTAGGCTGGGCGCAGTGGTTCACACCTGTAATCCTAGCATTTTGGGAGACTGTGACAGGTGGATTGCCTGAGCTCAGGAATTTGAGGAGACCAGCCTGGGCAAAATGGTGAAATCCCATCTCTGCCAAAATACAAAAAATTAGCTGGGCATAGCTGCGTGTGCCTGTAGTCCCAGCTACTTGGGAAGCTGAGGCAGGAAAATTGCTTGAACCTGGGTGGCAGAGGTTGCAGTGAGCCGAGATCACGCTACTATACTCCAGCCTGGATGAGAGTGAGACTTAGTCTAAAAAAAATATATATGTATATATATATTTGGTATTTCCCTTTGTGTCTGTCTTCTTTCATTTAGCATAATGCTTTCAAGATTCATCCATATTGTAGCATGTGTCAGAATTTTCCTCCTTTGTATAGCTGAATAACACTTCATTTTGTGTGTAGACCACATTGTATTTATCTGATCATCAGCTGATGGACATGTGGGTAGGTTCCAAATTTTGACTATTAGAAATAATCTTGCAATAAACACTGGGCTACAAGTATCTGTCTGATTTCCTGCTTCCAATTATTCTGAGTGTATACCTGGGGGTGGAATTGCTGAGTCATGTGGGAATTCTATATTTAATGCTTTGAGCAACTGCCCAACAGTGTTTTGCAGCAGCTGCAGCATTTTATATTCCCACAGCAATATCAAAGCCTTACAGTTTCTTCACAGTCTTGCCAACACTTAATTTCTGTTTTGTTCTTCTTTTTAAAAATTATTACAGCCATCCTGGTAAATGCAAAGTGATACCTCATTGTGGTTTTGATTTACATGTTTCTAATGACTAATGATGTTAAGCATCTCTTTTTGACCTTTTACTTTACATTTTAAATTTTTATTATGTATACTTCAGGTATATAACATGATATTATGAGATACATACCTATAGGAAAATGGTTACTATAGTGAAACAAATTAATATAGCTATCATCTCACATAGTTACCCATTTATTCCCTGTGGCAATAGCAGATACAATCCACTCCTTTAGAAAAGAATCTGAACACATTATTATTAACCACAGTCCTCATTTTACACCTTAGACCTTTAGACTTCTTTATCCTGTCTATCTGCTATCTTGTATCATTCAGCCTAAATGTCCCCATTTCCTATTCCCTCCCCATGCCATCCTCCCAGTAACCACTATTTCATTCTCTCTGTATATTTGACTTTTTATAAATTATAAAGAATATCATACACTATTTCTCTGTGTCTGCCTTATTTTACTTAGCATAATGTCCTCTGGGCTCATCTATGTTGTGGGAAATGGCAAGATCTCATTATTTTTTAGGACCAAATAATATTCCATTATATAGATATGCCACAGTTTCTTCATCCATTTATCTATCAGTAGACACTTAGGTTGTTTCTATATCTTGGCTATTGTAAACAATGATGCAATGAACATGAGAGTGCAGATATCTCCAAGAGACAGGGATTTCATTTTCTTTGTGTATATACCGAGAGATTGCTGGGTCATAGGATAATTCTACTTTTAATTTCTTTAGGAACATCTATGCTGATTTTCTTAATGATTGCATCCATCTACTTTTCCACCAACGCTGTACAAAAGTTCCTTTTTCTCCACACTCTTGAAACTTATCTTTTTAATAATAGCTATTTTAATGGATGTGAGGTGCAATCTCACAGCAGTTTTGATTTTCACTTTTCTAACATTTAGTGATGTTGAGCATGTTGGTCATTTGTATCTCTTCTTGGTAGAAATGTCTGTTTAGGCCCTTTGCTCAGTTTAAATAGGGTTATATGTTCTCTTGCCAAGGAGTTGTATGGGGTCTTTATACGTTTGATATATTAATCTCTTATCTGATATGGTTTGCAAAGATTTTTCCAAGTACATGGGTTGCATTTTCATTTTGTTGATGGTTTTATTTACCCACAGAAGTTTTTAAGTTTGATGTAGTCTCATTTATTTTTGCTTTTGTAGCCTGAACTTTTTTTACGATACTGAAGAAATCACTGCCAAGGCCAATATCAAAGAGTTTTCCAACATGTTGTGTGTAATAAACTGAACTTAGAAGACCAAAACATTAGACACTAAGCATCTTTTCATATATTATTGATCATTTGTGTATTTTCTTTTGAGGTAATGGCTTTCATTTTCTGGTTGTTTTCTAGTTTCTCTTTGTCTTTAGATTTTATTCTAAATCTAAATGAGGTTGAGGTTTAACTTTACTTAGGAGATTTGTTACTGTTAGTGTTTTTAGTGCATATTTCTGAAACAGTTTTAATATACTGTAAAACAGAGAATAGGTAAATGTATTGACATTGCTGGGAAACAGAGTTCTTAGAAAGGGAAGAGAGATACAAGTAAGAAATAGGAAAAGATGAGGAAGGAATCTCTGGTGTTGATTTGAATTGGAGGTATCAATATGAAGTTATTATTTAAAAATTATGTATTTTCTAACTCTAACCGTACAATATGTAAGAAGCAATATAAAGCTGATGGACGGTTGCTTTATTTCTTTGTAGTTGTGTTCCCAGTAGTAATGGGCAGAATTATTGCATGGTATTTAATTTCTAAATGCTTCTAAAAGAAACAACAGAAATGGCTTCTTCTAGATCTAGAGCAGAGAAAGTCAAAAACATCTTTTGGCAGAAATCAAAGAAGTTTCAGGACTCAGAAAACATACCAAAAAATCCATAGAACCAGTTTCACGGGACTCCCACTAGCCAAGCACAAGTATCTAAACATTAAGGAAGAATAATGAGGATACTAAATGATAATAAATTTTTAAAATCTGTAAGGCTATAACAACAATAAAAAGATGTAAGAATCTCTTCATTACAGAATAAGGCTAGTTAGTAAATTTAATTAGAAAATCATTGGAAGCATTAATGTAGTTATAGACAGAGACCGTCAGTTGATGCCAAAAGCAACGTGTGAAAGGTTATTGGAGACCAAGATATCTATACTGTGTCAAAGTATCACTCCACTAATTGCTTATTAACTATAAAAGATAAATGATACCATCACAATGGAGAGATCTGATATCTATGATGTCAAATTTAGTATTCAAAAATGTGTAAAGATAACATCATCTTTAGTTGGTCAGACACAATGGGGAACACACATCAACTGTGGCATGGGAATTGCCAAAATATTAAACCTCTGATAATGCAGAAATCCTGATAGTGGGTCATTTTACCAGTCAGCTGATATGAACTCTTACAAAAATCAAGACCATGAAAATTGTAAAATATAAGTGGGCCAAAGAAATGTCTAGTTTAAAAGTAGCTAAAAAGACCTGATAATGAAAATAAATGCATAATCTTTGATAATGTCCTGTAGGAAAAAAATCAAAACCAAAGGACACATTGGTACAACTGGAGAAAGGTGAACGTGAAATATAGATGAGAAAATAATGTTATATGAATGTTAGATTTTTGAGTGTAATAAAGGCATTTATGGTTATCTTAGATAATGGTCTCTTTTTAGGGAAACACACTGAATTATTAAGAATAAAGTGTTTTATTTCAGAAATTGAGGGTAAAATCCACAAAAAGAGATAAAGCATATGTGAAAAGATATTAATAATTGAAATATATTTTAATATTCTGTTTGTTGTATGATTCAGCTCTTCCAAAGGTGCCAGTTTTTAAAATACAATTAGAAGAAAATCTTAAGATGTCAAAATGTTGGCATCGTTTCAGTTTGGTGGTGGGTATTTATTATACTCATTTTCAATATCTTTGAAATATTCTATAATTACCATAAAATGAACATACAAGATAAGGTTTCTTTTAGTCCTATAATGTACTTTTTCCATAGGGACAGGCTATGATGTTTTTAAAAGTCCCCCTAAAAGATAAGAGAATTTATAGTCTGAGGACAAAAAGCTTGACATCTCTGAGATGAGCACAAAACTTAGCTAACAATGCATATCGAGAAGCTGTTTAGACACAGGACTGTTTTAACTGAAACAGGAGATTCTGAGTTCTCTGCAGGTTAGTCAAGGATGCACAGACGTTGGGGAGTTGATGAATGTAAGCAGAGAAGGGATAGTGCTTGTCCTAAGTTTTGGTTGGATAATACGTGTTTGTGTAACAGGGAGGGGGCTCTAGTAGGACAGAAACACTGTCTGTGGGTCTCTAGCAGGACAGAAGGATCAGATGGAGCTGGAAGGAATTCCCTTCTATTCCCCACAAACACTGTCTGATAGTAGCCCTGATCTAATTTGATAGTTTAGAAATCCCATCACCCTCCCTGATTCACGGATGGAGGATTTAAGCCCAGTGACTCTGAACCATTGGCCATCAGGAGGCACTGAGGTTTGATGGAGTCCAAACGTTTTTGAAACAGAGCCAAGTGTTGCCTGAAAAACTGCATTTAAAGGAAAAATGTGCCTTCATCCTAGCATTCAGTATCTAGTTTTCAGGTGTTTTGAGTGGTCAGTAGAAACTCTTCTTCCTTCACTGATGCTAGTGGGTTCTATTCAGTAGTGAAATCTGAACTGTAGAATACTATTGAGTGGAGAAGCTTCTGAGCCTACTTGAGGGGTAGATGGACAAGAGCCAGGAGCCAACCTGAATGTGCACAGACCCATGAAAAGAGATAACAGCTGCCTCCTTGGGAGAACATCAGAGAAACCTTAGCAATGTGCCTCTACCCTACACCTAACCCATTCTAGTGTGTCCTGGATGATGGACAGGAGGTTGTAAAGGGAATGTAGGAGAGGGGAGTGGACAATTGTAGATGTTTCCAGATAGGCTTATCTCAAATTGCAGTGACTCTGCAAATCTTCTTAACAAGAACCAGATTTCCCAGAACTCTGGTTATTTCCTTCCCTGAGCAATGGGATGCCCCTTTGGGCCCTGACACAATCAGGGTTGTTATTTGTTTGTTTATTTGTTTTTCTGCTCAGGAAGCAAGGGAGGCCTGAGAACATATGGGGAATGTCTTTCCTAAAATTAGGATGCCCCAATTTCAAGTATATCGCGTGCAGCCTGATAAGTCCTGTCTCCAGCCACCAAGCCTCCACCGTCTCAATACTGTTGTCATCCAGGGCCTTAACCCCTGGTCACAAGGATGGAAGAGGTAGTGACACTGTAATGTGAAGAAACTTTCCATCATGAAATTATTAATTGGTGCCAACATACGGTGAGCTCTGACTAGCAGCTTTTCTACTGCGATGATAATTTATATGAAAGAGAGATGATAATTCTGATAGTTCTGATAATTCTACACCCACAGATCTTCACTTGATAACCTTGACATGTGTCCATCCCCTAGGTTTCAGGAACCTGGATTTCTCTAGGCTGAGTTGTACTATTCCTCTTCTCTGAACACATGTGTCCTTGGTTAGTTCATTCACATTGACACTCAGGGCTTCTCCAATCCCTCAAGCCTTCCCACTCTAGTACCCAGACAATGAGAAGTGTGTCACAACTAATGTAGCACAATTTTAAAAATAATTGCTGGATACTAACACTGCAGTTCAATTGTAAGACATGATAGAAGGGTAAGTGTTTAAGATTCCAGAAGCTCTGTTCAATTTTGCATTTGTTGTTAGATATTCACACTCAGGTTTTCAGGAATTAGAGTGTTCTTCACCCATTTTGGTTAAGCTATCAAAACTTACTTTCAATATATTGGTGACCAGGAATTACAGGCAGAACCCTGGTGAAGGCTTTATACATAATGCATAATGAAGATTGATAACAGCAAAAAGGGAACTGGTCATTGGCCTTCAGATAAAATGAATCCTCCCCACTTTGTGTTCAGAGAATTATTTTATCCTTTAGTTTAGAGCATGTCAGCTAGTTCAATGCACTTCTATGATAAAACTGGGTCAATTACCCTATAGGACTGGGAGCATAGCAGACCTGATAGAAAAGAAATACCCAAAGAGAAGGATAAATCAAGAGGTCACTGATATTTATTTTGAGTTTCCTTTGAGGCTTCCAAGTAGAAATGTCCAGCAGAGGACAGGCCCAGAGATGTAGTGAGAGACCTAACCCTCCAAGCCCTGAATATGTGAGTGAGGACACTTGTATAAATTACACAGTCTATGAATATGGTAAAGCAACTCTGTGCTCTGTTTTAGCTTATAATAATTGGTTTCTAAGAATGTAGGCATTTGTGGAGGCAATGATGTCACTGTGGGAACTGCCATGAGAGGACAAGGACATCCCTCCTCC
>CAUYLG010053691.1:0-65504 GCA_963573385.1 Cacajao melanocephalus | reverse complement strand
GCAGCCCTAGCTACTTAGCAGGCTAAGGTAGGAGGATCACTTGAGCCCAAGAGTTCAAGGTTACAGTAAGCTATGATTGTGCCACTGCACTCCAGCCCACATGATAGACTAAGACTCTGTCTCTTAAAGAAAAAAAATCATATATGTGATTTTAAAAAAAAGTGACAATATGCTGAATGAGAAACAGCTTTGGAGTCACAGAAGCATAGCCTGACATTTTAGCTCTCTGCCCTAGCTAGTTGTGTAACTTAAACTGTTTGAGTTACTTAAATTGCCTAAATCTCAGCTTCCTAATATGTAAATAGCAACTTTACTTACTCTCAGGTTTGGAGCAAGGGAGGAGTCATATATAACTCACCAGGGACTGGCCTCTCAGGGATGCTATCAAAGGAGATGGAAAATACACTAAAATGAGTGGGTTTATGAAGCTTGGAGAGTGATGAATAAGAACCTTGAGGTACATGCAGCAAATCTGGAAACAATAGGTATGAAGTTCAAGAAAGAAACAGAGATGTACATTTGAGAGTCATCAGCACATTGATATCACTTAAGCCTGAGAGACGTCATCCACAGAGAACATAGAAAACCAGAAAGAGGCTGACATGGTTTGGCTGTGTCTCCACCACCCAAATCTCATCTTGAATTGTAGCTTCTATACTTCTCATGTGTTGTGGGAGGTACCCAGTGGGAGATATCTGAATCGAGAGTGTGTCTTTCCCATCCTATTCTCATGATAGTGAAGAAGTCTTACGAGATCTGATGGTTTTATAAAGGGAAGTTTCTCTGCACAAGTTCTATTCTCTTGCCTGCAACCATGTGGACGTGACTTCCACCATGATTGTGAGACCTCCCCAGCCACCTGGAACTGTGAATCCCTTAAACCTCTTTCTTTTGTAAATTGCCCATTCTTGGGTATGTCCTTATCAGCAGTGGAAAAACAGACTAATACAGAGGCCTAGGTGGGGGCCCAGTGGCCCATCATCACTTAAGTGGCAGGCAGGGCAGACTTCGAAGTCATGGTATGAAGCTAAAATAATCCAGAAAGAATGGATCACTGAAGCTAAATTAAATAATAATTTCCACAAGAGTTTTAATAGATTGGTGATAGCAGAATTTATGTTGTGGGGAGAAGTCCACAAAAACTGAAGAAGTGAGAACAGGCTTGACAGCAAAGGGAAGAAGAGTGATAAGGTTTGGGGCATGAGACTGCATGAGCAAAAGTCAGGAATGAAATCGTTTAACTTGAAAGTATTTAAACATGAGAAGGAGTCAGTTGACAAAAGATGTTGAAGCTTCTGGAGGAAGAATAATTGCTGGTCCCCTTTTCTGAGAAGATGAAGCAAAATAAAATAGTTCAGACAAGGATAAGAGGAAGCATACATCTTTCTCTTAGATACAAAAGAAGAAAAAGATAATTACAAGGATGAAGAGAGAAGTTGGAAACATTCAAATATGATGGTGGCCTCTATTTTCTCTAGGTATAGTGGGAGACAAGGCCATCTACTGCGGATGAACAGGTCCTGGAAGAAGATGGAAATTTTGTGAATGTGGTAAAAATCTGGAATAGCCTTTAGGGAAATGGTAAAGGAAATTAAAGACAAATGAAAGGATTTCCCAAGAAGGATTATAGACCCATTTGAGGTTGAAACAATAAATGTATAAAACTTACAGTTGACTAGAGTCAACAGATTGCACTATTATTTCCCAGATACCACTTCCTTCTCTAAAACTGATAAAGTAAATGTTTGACGGGGGGAAAAAAATCACCAAAAGGAAAAGGGATTTGAGAGTGCAGCTGGGAGAATGAAATTACTGTTCTTTGAATAAGCAGAGGTTAAATCAGGAGGAGTACAAAAGGAAAAGTTAACGAGACTAGAAATTTTGATGAAATGGAAAGGCAGTAAATGTAGAATTAAAAGACTCAAAGAGTTGGAAGATTAGGAAATTCTAGGCTGAGAAAGAGATTTCAGAATGCGACATTTCCAAAGTAAGGTAAGTTCAGGTGCTAACAAAACTCAGGATATGACTAAGAGAGAAAGCTTTTGAAGAAGTCACTACAAAATATAAGTTCTAAGGACAGTATTGGAAGACTGTTGAAGTCTCAAACAGGAAGTTTAACAAGCATCACCATCATAAGCAAATGTCATCAAGGGGTGTCCAGAGATTAGGTGACAGTCAAAGGCTGGAGGACTAGGATGCCACCAGATAGAAGACAATAGTTTAGAGAAAAGGGCTCTAGTGTGTGACATTTGGGTCCAAAATCCAGTTTCCGTCCTTGCCAGTTGTGTGAGCTGAGCCAAGTCCCCAAACTTTTTGAATCCTCCGTTTTATTACCAGTGAAATGAAAATATTAATTTTATTTAGGTCATAGAATGCTGTGGAATTAAGTGAGACAAAACACATAAAGTGCTTATCCTAGTGCCTGGCTCATAGTTAGGGCTCAAGCATGCCACCTATTTGATTAGATGGAGTGAGACAGGAAATGAGGATTTTTGCACCAGAGTAAGAAAATAATGACCTGAAAGTTGTAGAAAATGTCAAACTTCATATTTTTCCTTCATGCCTAGAAAGATAATTGAAATTCCTAAAATCAAAGTAAAATACATCTGATCCACAAACTTTTCCACAAAAGAATTTTGCTAGGCAGATGGGCATTATTCTCTTACGTATATCTTTAAAAAGGAAGTGAAATGAAGCTCTGGTGCTCAAGTTACTTACATAAATGAATCCAAAGTAAGACATTAAGAAAGATTTAGACCTAGGACATTGGTTTTGTACCTCCTACCTTTACTCAACCCATATAAGTGAGAAGAAACTAAAAATTCAACAGTTGTTCTCAATAATCAAATACTGCTCTTCAGAGACTAAAAATCATTGATAATTTTTTTTCTGATGTCAAGCAATATAAGAGAATTTTTAATAGTAGATGAAAAAGGTTAAAAATGGTAGAAAACGATACACTGGTATATCTCTCCCACAACCTTTTCCTGACTATATGTGTAAAGCACTTTGGACTGGAACTTGCAATCAGAGAAGCTGTTTATTGAGGAACCACTGTGTGTGTGGTACTCTGATGAACGTTTTACCTAAATTCTCTCCTGCAGTCTTCACAACAAACTTGCAAGGTAAATATTAATATTCTCCATTTTTCAAATGGAGAACCAGAGGGCTCACAAAGTCAAGTAACTTGACTTAGATTACACAGAAAGTAAATGGCAGAGCCAGGATTCAAACTCAGCTCCAAAACCTATGATCTCTGTATTATTTCCTGATCTGTTATGTGAAACGAATTATATGACTTAGAAAGAAGTAAAAGAGCTTTTATAAGACATTTACTTTTTTTTTTTTTTTTTTTTTTTTGAGGCAGACTCGTGCCTTGTTGCCCAGGCTGGAGTATAGTGGAGCAATCTCAGCTCCACTCCCTGCAAATTCTGCCTCCCAGGTTCAAGTGGTTCTCCTGCCTCAGGCTTCCGAGGGGCTGGGATTACAGGTCTCTGTCACTACACTCAGCTAATTTTTTGTATTTTTAGTAGAGATAGGTTTTCACCATGTTGGCCAGGCTGGTCTTGAACTCCTGACCTCAGGTGAGCCACCCGCCTTGGCCTCCCAAAGTGCTGGGATTACAAGCATGAGCCACCACACCTGGCCATTCCTCTACTTCTTAATCTAGAAAATAAGCAAGTGATCCTCCTTCCAGTTCTACCAGTTATACCATCATTCTTATTTGCCATCAGGATGAAATCTAGATTCACAAAGAAGAAAATGCTTAAGTGTTTAGAGCAAACATTTTTTTAAAAATTCTGACCTCCTCCCAGAAGGCTGTTACATTCTCCATCACTACTTCTGTAGTTGTTAAGTTATATTCCAATGTCTTATATTCTTGCTTTTGTAAGAAATCCTATTTATAAAAAAAAGAGTAAAACCATAATATAGAATCAGAATAGCATTAATGTATTATTACATCTAGTTTATACTCTCATCAAGCTACATCTTATATATGAATTTTAAGAATGAAATAGTAATTATTTCTTAATAAAATAATTTTATTACAGTCTTCTACAGTTAATTTGCCAAGCAGTAGGATTCATCATATTTGAAATATACTCTTTAAACATGTGATACTTTATAAAACTTTTTATCCATTAAATTTAACATATAATTGATTCTTCCTTGTACTATTACATGCTAACCTTAGTGATGAATTTATAAAGCAACACTGAATTACCCATTAATGTGTCTTAATCCAACATTGGACAGAGAAAAAAATGAATGTCTTCATCTTAATAGCATCACTTCAGTGGGTTAAGGAAGGATGTGAAGATATATAACTAGTTTCAAGGCATCAAACTGTGATTCTAAAAGAAAGGCTCTATAACAGACTCTAAATCAGTTTCTTTAGGGAAGGTAGGAGCATAAGGAAGAATTAAGTCCACGCATTCTGAAGTCTTGGCCATACGAAGTAGTGAAAAAAGCCTGCTCCTTGCCTTGCTTCATTTTCTTCTCTGCTCCTCTCTACCTCTCTTTTGGTTTCTCTCATTTGCCATCAGTTTGGTTTTCAAGATCTATTTCTCTGTCTCTATGCTCCTGTTCAGTGACTCTCCCCAGGTCTGTTTCTTCTTTTTTATTTCTTTCTCTCTCCTCTCTCTCCATGGGTTAACAGAAGACGAGATGATTCCTAGAGCTACGTACTATGATTCAGAGCTACCTTTACCACTTTGTCTAAATTACAGATCTCAAACTCACTTAGTCTCAGGGCCAAACAGGTGATATAATTAAGGAATGGGGCTGAGAAGAAAGTGTGATGAACTGGATGAGGCAGGCGCTCTGTGAGGAGGGAGCTGCCACAGTTTGTGGAAAAGGAGGACCCAGTGCCTAATTATTCCAATTCTCCAAAAAAGGCTGAACATATGAGTTTGAGTGTGTGTGTGTATGTGTGTGTGTCATCTGTGTGTGTTCTCCCAATTGTTAATTGCTGGCAACCAATTCAAATGTTTTTAATTAAAGTATAAACAAAATAAGTCGAGGAGCCAAAATTAGGTGTATGGGCCACCATTTGCAACCTCTGGCCTAGGTTAAATAATGGCAGAACTACCTAAAAGTGGCTCACCCTTCACCCTCATTTTTATTTCTGTCACAGAGACATATTTTCTGGGTTAAATATTTAAATAAACAGCAAAAAAGCATAATAAACATTTATTTGCTTCTTAATCATACACAAGTTTATCCAATTAGCTTTGTATAAATTGAATCTTATCACCTAAAGACTTTAGAATTTCTCAAAGCTGCCAGCTACATCAGCAATATTGGGATTTTAAGGTGATTTGGCATAAAATGCCATTCTCATCCATCATACTGTCCAGAGAAATGCTAGGAAAATTTAAGGTGAACATTCCTATTATTAGCTGGGAAATTTTATAACTTCCTAGTAAAAGAAATTTCTTTTTCTATCTTTTTACACATTTGCAAAGTTCATTAGAACTGATCTATTGACTGATTACTTAAATCATAGTATATGATGCAACATTATGGTACATTACCTGTATTTTGTTTATTGCTCCAAGAGAGTCATACCATGTTTGTACAGCCCAGGGAAATTGTCGAGTGACTGCCATGCGCAGAACAATGCAGAATGAGATGGTTGTAAAGATTTTTCGGAGGATGATTCCTTTGATTAGCGCATATGGAAGCACAGATAAAAACACCACAAAGAATCCTGAGAAGAAGAAGGCTGAGCTATTGAAGTATCTCACATAGGCTGCCTTCCGAGTCAGTTTCAGTTCTGTTCTATAAAAAAATAATAATAATAAAATTTGAGATGCTATTTATTTTTCAAATATCAGGTATCTTGGAATGTAAGATCTGAGCATGGTTTCCCGAGTCTTTCTGCCTATACTTTTATCCTGGCTCCATATCATATCACCTGTGTGACCTTGGGCATGTTATTTAATCTCTCCAGGCCTCAGTTACCTTATATATAGGGATAACAGTGAAAGTACCAGTGTTTTGCACATACTTGTAAATATCATTCTTTAATTATAATTAATTTTATTAACATTATTATCACATTATTTTTATGCCTTTATTCACTTTATTATTAACTTGTAAGATTAGTTAGATTAATCATTTTTTGCTTGTTGGTTGGTGTTTTTAAAAAATTAAGTGTGGAAATGAGAATAACTTTGCAAGATTTATTTAAAAAAAGACAATTCTGTGATTACCTAATGGATTTTTAACACTGGAAATTCTAACTTGGCTTTGAGGAACGTTGAAAGTAACATATAAGCTACAGAGAAGTGGTTCTCAAACTTTAGCATGTATAAAAATCACCTGAGATGCTTATTGAAAATACAGTCTCAGCTGGGCGCAGTGGCTCATGCCTATAATCCCAGCACTTTGGGAGGCTGAGGCGGGCGGATCACCTGAGGTTGAGAGTTCGAGACTAGCCTGACCAACATGGAGGAATGCTGTCTCTGATAAAAGTACAAAATCAGCCAGGCATGGTGACGCATGCCTGTGATCCCAGCTACTCAGGAGACTGAGGCAGGAGAATCACTTGAACCTGAGAGGCGGAAGTTGCAGTGAGCCAAGATCATGCCATTGCACTCCACCCTGGGCAACAAGAGCAAAATTCCATCCTAAAACAAACAAACAAAAAAAGGTAGAAATACAGCCTCAGGCCTGCCTCTCAGAGCTACTGATTGAGTGAGTCTCAGTAGGTTTCCAGGATTTGTGTTTGAAAATAAAAAAAAAACCCAAATGATTCTTTTGATTCAAGTTGCAGGTGGGTTTTGAAAAATTATGAAAGTAGATACTATATTCTTGCTGTCTCATTTCAATGTAATTATGTGCAACTACATTATACTATGCATTCAATCTTCTAGTCTAAAATGCAAATTGAAATTATTTTTTAATACACATGTGAGGCTTAAATGATCCAGCAGGCAGAAAACAGAGACAGCAGAGGGCAACACTGCCTTCAACTCAGTCCCAGTCTTCCAGAAGCCATACAATTGGAATCACTTGTGAGCCTCCCCATCCAGCTGTTGCACAAGGAAAGTCAACCAGAATATAGACATGGGGCTCTGGTGGAAGGGGAAAACAGCTGTGCCATGGCATAGTGTATGTGGGTACCTGGCATTTGTGCATAGTTCTACTTGCTTGTATAATTCAGAAAAGCCATTCTCGTTCTCAAGTGCAGAACTAAGAGGGAATCCTTTTTTCTGTTTTTAATCTGAAAACTAAAATGTAATCTGAGCACATTGATGAAGAAAATGGAATTCAATGTCCCCAACACAGACTTCAGTTCAGTCTACTTAGGTCTAATATTTACTGATTTCAGTAATTTGACACTGAAATCAGATTATGATTTTGGAATCTCACCTGGCTTTTAATCCTGGTTCTGCCAGATATAGTTATGCCATCTTAAGCAAGTCACTCTTCCCTCTAACTTTACAGAATCCACCTCTACAGAAGAAAAACATGTCATCTCCTTTGTGGAGTTGTTGTCAAGATTAAATACCACAGTAGAGGTCTATATACTTTAAATTTACAATGTGTGTTCTTTCTCCACAACAAGAAAAGGAAAAACATGGACTAGGCTGGTATTAATAAAATGATAGAAAACACTTTTTATAAAAATGTTAAATTTGTTGAACTGTTATTGAAATATATTAGAAAGAGTTGAGAAAAACATGAAGAAGAAGTACTATAAGAAAAAAAAAATGGATCCAAGAACATTTATCAGAATCACCCAGAAAGTATATTCTCCATAATATAATCAGTAATATTTTATGAATCATAAAAATATTTTATGTTTCTTATTTTTAATATTGAAAATAACTTTATTACTAAAGAGCAATAAAAGAGTAGATTTTCAGAGAGCTTTGCTCAGCCTTTTGAGCAGTATAACAGTGGCCCAGGCTGGGGTAATCACTCCTTTGATGTGAATTCTGCCAATCTCTTCCAGAAACATTATATTTGCTCTCTTGAGTAGAAGCAATTCTTGCTTTCCCATATTTAGGTCAGCACTTTCTAGCCTTTTCAAGTGACAATCTCATGCCAGATTATACAGGCTGCAACCAAACATTTGCTATATATCAAACAGAAATACCAAGTAAGCGGGATAGATTCATCTTTTGAGGAAGAGGGAACAATAGCAACAAAAACCAAAGTAAAGTCAGCACCAAGAATGACCTACCCACGAGTTTATCATGAGTTTTTTTTTTTTGAGAAAACCAGACCTTCTGATATCCTTGTCATCACCCTTGCTATACATGTGTTTGCAGGCAGAAGAGTGATGCAGCAAGCAAGTGTGAGGGAGCACTCACTTGTTAACGAGAAAAACAACTTCTACCAATTGAACAATTCCCCCAAGATCTTGTTTTCTGAAAAGAAAATGCAATTCCTTTCCTGGATTTATCTTGAAAGGCATAACAAAAACAGGTGACCAATAATGTTTAGGAAATAAATGCTCTTTTACTCTTTCTATTTACATGCCAAAGGACTTAATATTTCAGCATTTCTTTTGTTGTTCCAATCACACACCTGCAGCTCAGTTACCATTGTATACTGGACTCAGCAGCCTGAATTCCTCATAACACATACTGACATCACCCAAAAGGGTACTTCTCTTTTTAGTATATTTTCCTTGTGCAATTCTCACGTGCTGAAATTATTTGTCCCTTCAACAGTGTATCAACTTTCACTCAGTCTCCTAGAACCTTTTTTGATTGCAGCTTGTAGAACATGGAGCTCAATTGAAGAAAACCGGTGTCATTGCTACAGAAATGCTGTAGTTTATATTTTGCCCAAATTTACCTCAGTAATCATATCTCAGTCTGTGCTGTACTTTCTTTGTGGGACATAATCTTTGCTAATCAGTGAAAGGTTATATGAGGTGAAAGAACACTGGAGATGGGTGCCAAGTACTGATTCTAACTCAGAAGGTACCTTTCATTACTTGAACTGACTTCACTTCAAGTGGAGGATTTATAGGAACACAATTTATGAATTTTATCCTATGTCATGCCCAAGTTAAGGAAGAACAAACATATTGTAACCAAATATAATTTTTTCATTGTTAATGTACCATAACACATAAATTAAGATATAATAATAGAAAATCATTTATTTGGTTCAGAATTGTATATGCTACCAGCTCCATCTGAGTTACTAATCACCCTTCAGTATCCTGATCATTATTTCAATGAAATAAATGTATTGAGCATCAATGAACACATGTAGGAGATTCTTTAATAAGGTATAAATATAATATACTTGCAGTGCAAAATAACACCCTGGACCAACTACATAAAACTACAGTCCATGAAACTGAATTTATGGAATTAATGCATGAATATTGATATAACTTAATGCAATCACTTGACTGTCAGAAACATCAAATATGAGCTGAAAGTCTACCATGACAAACTTATTTTTTTTAATTAAGGATAGAATTACTAACAATATTAAAATTATTGGAACAACTTACTGTCTTAGGTTTTCAATCATTTTTTCCATTGCTTCTTCCCAGCAGTATGCCTTCACAGATTGGATATTTTCAATCATTTCTGAGGTAATCACAAGTCTTTCATTGATCTTTCCAGCTCTTTGATCTCTGTAAATCAATCAATCAATCAAATAGGAAAAATAAGTCAAATTACCTGCTAAGAACTGCTCAAGGTTTTAAGTCATATTTCTTTTGTTCAACAGATGGGCATTTATTTTATTGTCAAATAGATGGTAGCAAAAATAATAACTACTGTTTAGTAAATGCCTCCTATGTGGCACTGTCCCTATCCCTTATGATAGTCTATGAGTGGTGGGTATCTCAATTCAGAGATGAAAAAAACAAAGACAGTGAGGTGAACTGGCTTGACGAAGGTCATATAACTAGTAAGTATGCAATCTGGGATTCAAACAAAGAGCTATTTGACTCCAAAATTTTTATACTTTATGTCATATTCTACCTGACTCAGGAAGCCCTTTAAAATAAGCAGTGACTGGTGTGCGTCATTCATTCACTGGTATTAGTTATTCTGCAATACAAAGTGACTAAGGCTCTGGTGTGATGATCCATAAACCAGAGTCATAAAAGCTAATAAACTCTACACAAAAATTAGGTATTCCTTTTAACTCACATAAATATTTTATCCCTTTTTAGCTGTTTTATATCTTAAAAAATGAACTGAATCAATATATTTGTAAAGAAATTCTAGAGACTGACAAGCAAAAAATTTCCCATTGATACAGGAAGTAATATTTACACCACTTTAAAAAGTCTTTTTTAGGCCAGGCGCAGTGGCTCATGCCTGTAATCCCAGCCCTTTGGGAGGCCGAGGTGGGCAGATCACCTGAGGTCAGCAGTTTAAGACCACCCCGAGTAACCTAGTGAAACTGTGTCTCTACTAAAATACAAAAATTAGCCAGATGTGGTGGCATGTGCCTGTAACCCCAGCTACTCTGGAGGCTGAGATAGAAGAATTGCTTGAGCATGGGAGGCAAAATTTGCAGTGAGCCGAGATCGTGCCTCTGCACTCCAACATGAGTAACAAAGTTAGACTCCACCTCCAAAAAAGAATTTAAAAAGAAAAGAAAGGCTTTTTTAATGACACTGAAGATCACAGTTCTATGCATAGAGCAGTCCTGGTTTTACTAAAGTGGGCTTTTTGAAAACAATTTTTAAAATTTTCAAGCTGTGCAAATAGGTTGCTACCTGTACTTCATCATCATTCTCCCCAGCCCAGCCTGAAAAAGGGCAAGGACTATCAGGAAACCAAGTCCACAGAAGACAGAGGCCTGCAACAACTCCCAGATTAGCCCCATGAGGAGTGCCACTTGCAAAGGAGCGATCCACACAAAATGTGCCAATGCAAGTCCCTGGAAAATAAAAGCACAGCAAAAACAGATAGTATTTTATCTTCCACCCCTAGAAACAAATAATCATATATGAAAGAAAGCAAATACAGGGAGCATATGATCAAACACTTCGTGGTTCTGAGCACACTAAAATCTAAGTAATCATTACATGGAGCACATAGCAATGTGCTTAAACATTCTACATATAGACTAGGTTTTCCCAAAGAACAAATTTCAGGTAAGTGCATTTTAAAGCATATTTTTATTCAGTGGAATTGAAATTGGACATCTTAACTATCATGTCCCGGTTTTTAGTAACTTAATTCTTTTTGGATTAAGCAAGAACCACAGCACAGAACATGAGAAAACAAAAAACTCTCTCCAGAGACTCAATCCACACAACTGCACATCTCTGTCAATTGACAGAGACATTAGGAATAAATATTTGCTCAATTCAACAGTAACTAATTTTGTACCCGTTGTGGGTCCAACGCTATTTTAAGTACTGGACATGCAAAGATAATTAAAACACATTATCTGTCCTCAAGGAGCATGAATTTGTCACATAAGACAATACAGAACAAGAATTGCTCCGAGTATCATATTCAGCCAAAGTATATAACAGATTTAAAGTATTAAAAAGAAGCAAGAATTCATAAGAATTAAGTTTTGAAAAATCTTATTAACAACAGCCTGAGATGCCTTTGAGTTGGGTGGTTCTACCAGACCCCAGAATGGTGCTATGCTATATAATTTACCTTTCTCAGTTTCCAGGATAGGGAAGCTGGAGATAAGCAAGACTTAACCACTAATTACTATTATGTGACCCAGGAAAACTCTACCTTTTCAATTGTTTAATTTATAACAATAGTGCATAAAAGATTAAATCAACAGCTACCTACTTCATCAAATTTGTTCAGGTTGTTGGAAAGGAGACTAACAAGTTGTCCAATACTTATTTTATCTAGAACACGGCTTGACAGCTTTAAAGTCTAAAAGAAAAAAGGGAAGTTAGAAAATTTCAACAAACAAAATACAAATATATTTTAAGTAACATTATAATATGACAGAAATTCAGTTATTATGCATTCATTATTAAGTAAAGGTAATGAAAATTATGTTCCATTCATCTAGCTTACTATCTTTTCAGATTCATAAATATTTCTTTTAACAGTTAGTATTATACTGGCATGCTCCTAGTTGTTTTATTTTCCAGCATCTAGAGAGAAATAATTATTTTTTCTCCTCACAATGAGAATGATATTATACTTAAATACCCATTTATATGGTGTGGGATTTTTTTCTTTTGTTTTAAAAGATAGAGCCAAAGGAAGTGAAATTTGAGATTAAGACTTGGCGTTGAATTTTTCATGCAGTCCTATACTAACTCTTTTGAATAAAATTACTGTTAAAGTCAATAAAAGTATGTGATGAATAGCTGAGTAATTAATACTTTTGTGAAAAAGTATATTAACAACAATATCCTTAAATTTTACAAAGAAAAATGCAATGGCATATGAAAAATAGTTAAGCAGGTAAATTATTTTTATCTACTTATCTACCAATTAAATTTACTTAATTAAAATTATAAAGTTGACTATGATTATGGAAGATCAGAGTCATACTTTGCTGAATTTGACTTCAGTCAAACTGAGGAAGAATTGATTTGCGATTAGCTCACTTTGGGAATTATCTAATATTAGTTTCAAGTGAATCTCTCACATATTTGTTTAGCATTTATTAAATACAAATCACTCTACTTGATGCCTCAATGATTATTAAGATTTATTAAAACATAATTATTTCTTCAAAGCGACCTAGTATATAAATAACTAACTATAATGGATACATGAGTTAAGGAAAGTAGAAAGTAATAGTGTAGTTAAGAGAAAGTTAAAACTTCTGGTTAGAAAAATCTGGAAGGATTTTCTTGAGGAGTTAGAATTTGAGACAGTGTGGAATAATAAACAGTCTGTGGATAAACAGAGAAAAGAAGGAATCAAGGCACTTAATTCCGATACATTATCAGAGCAATATGAAGGGGGAAAATCCATTGAGCTAAATTGCACATGACTTAGCAACGCGCTTAGTCTCAAGTGACTTTGAGTCCTGCACAAGGCTTAACATGGAGCTGTGTGCACAGTAAGGACTCAATGAATATGTTTTAATTATTTCTGCATTCTTGAAAAGTATAGGCAAAGCTCAAGTTTATTTGTATTTAAATTCATTATTTAAAGTAAAATGTTGCAGAATTTGGAACAAAGCAGAGGAGAGCTCTATTACAAACTTTGGAACATTGTAGGAACCATCCCACATATCCTGGTCATGAGGACAAAACAGGTCAGATATGGGAAAGCATGAGACCTGGGAAGAGTAAACACAAAGTTCACTTTAGGAACCAAACCAAAGCCACACAGAGATGGGATTGCCTTCTTTGGTGATAATGCCAATGTAGGCCAATAAGGGTGGCTAGAGAGGTAAATCAAACTAAGCAAGAACACAGATGTTCAATGCTGAGAAAGCAAGACAAATACAATACCATTTAACTTTTTATCAATGCGTCTGGGTCTAAAAGCACCTATATCCTGTATTTGTGCTAAATGTTACATATGGACTTGTTTACAAACTAACCTGCCCCTTATTTGATCTCTGGACCCCTTTAGCCCATGCCTCTCTCTCCCTGCAGTAGTCTGCCCACTAAATATCAGTACTCTATTGTCCCTAGTGGTTGGAAAACCCTCCAGTTCAAAGATTGTGATTTATCTATTTTAGAAATTTTGAAGCAGTGTCCACACCATGTTCTGTACCTTTTAAATCTTAATTTCCTTATCCATATGAGAGGGATAATAGTACCTACCATTAAGAGTTATGTGAAAGATCAAATGAGATGGTGTACCTAATTGCTTAAAAGTTTGTCATGCACATCCTGAGCTATTACCATTAAGATAACAAGCAATTTTTATAAATATTTATTAAACTGAATTCAACTTTCTCTGATATGCCAGCTGTGTAGAGTCTACATTCCAAATGATATCTAACAATGTCCTCACTTGTGTAAAAGGTTCGGATCAAAATAAAACTTTTGTTGATTTATCACACATTTTCCTGGTACTTGTGAACTGATGAGATTGCAGCTGAGGTGATAACTGTGGACTCTGTTTTTTTGTTGTTGTTTTTTTTACTTCTGCCTTCATAAAAGGATTTTTTTTAACAATAAAGTACAGTTATTGAGGTTTTACAACACAGGCAACCTTGCAGGTTTATCTTGGAAGTGTTACAGGTTATTTGCTAGAGGCAGATTTCAGATCTATTTCCCTTATAAGCCAAGTATTTAATATATAACATTTTTACAGTAGTAAAAGAAGAAAGAGAAGGGTAAAGCAATATCCAAATGAGTCCATCAGAAACAGCTTTCTGTAATGACTTTGTAGATCCAAGTCAGTCACACATGGTAGTGAATTAGGTTGATGAAAGCACATGCCTTTGAGACAAACTTAAATTGTGTTTGTAAGGTAGCTAAATGTTAATTTGAATTCACCTAAATGATGTCTCGGCAATTTGGGCTCTTGTCTGGACAACACATGCAGAAAAGCAGAGTAGGTTCCTATGGTTTCAATGCACGTGCTGTTCCAAAAACTTTAAATTTGTAGGGCTCACAGGATGATAAAAATCCAATTCAAAATAAGCCATGGATACTACTACTTGTGACAACTAGTAGGTGAAAACTTTTATTGCTTGGGTTATCACTAACAATTATATATTAAACTCTTCTTACTGAACATAAAGTTATGTAGCATTTTACCATAAGACGATATTTTGTCAATTACTTTTATGTAGGCTGGTGAGTCATCTTAACAGGAAACCATGGATTCCAAAAACATGATAACATGATTAGGAGGAAAAAAATCCCTACAACACAGGCAGTTTACAGAAGACGTTCAATAATATCAGTTGAATCAATTAAATTATCAAGGATAATTAAGAGCATTAATTATTCATGTCATTTGTTTCATAGGCATAGGGAATTAATTTCAGCGTGTATCTCTTACTTGTACAAGCTGAATACCTAATTTGGCATTTAAAATATTTACAATACAGAATATATGTACCATGGAGCCTGTGTAAGGAAGTATTACCTTCTTATATATCAAACTAAACATAGCTATTCTCATCTGCATTCCAATGTGATGAAGGCCAAAAATGGCTGGGTGTAGGAGCAGTGTCCTCACGATAAAGAGAAGGCATAAGCCTATGCCTAGGTAAATCGCAATAGAGCGCTCTGTCTTGTTATCCGGGTCATAGGAAGCTATGATTCTTCCCAGTAAGAGAGGTTGTACTGCTTTGGTGACTTCCTGCAGAGGGAGAAAAACAGGGAAATTAAATTTCATTTCTTTTTCATAAAACACCCTGATAATTTCAATATTATATGTTTCATCTTTAGAGGAGACTTAAATTGAGTTTACACAAAGGGTCATACCATATGTGAAACATCTGGCACTATTTTTAATATCTTGGTACTTTGAAATAAGAGTGGGGATTTGTTATAGCAAAGTCATTGGGAGACAAGTTTACATATGAGGTATTTTAAATAGTGAGTAGTGGCCACAAAATAAAAAGTATAGTTTCCAAAATGGTTTGTTAATTAGTAACATCTACATAGCACTCACCTAACAGTTTCTAAAACATTTCCCACTTTTTTTTTTGGTAACAACTTTCAGTATCAGAGTATGCATTATTATTTTTTTATTTGTTTACTATACATACTTTCTTTGCTACAGAGTAGGCATTATTATTTTCAACTGGCAGATGAAGAAACTGAGGCCAAAGAGACCAAGTGACTTGATGTAATTTCAAACTAGAACTTTCAAAAGTGTTTTGGGGAATAGCATTATTTTCAGAATGAACTTAGCTTCTCAAGGCAACTATATAAGGCAAAGCTGGCTATGGGAGGGAGGACCACATGAGCACCAGCAGTATTTAGTCAGCCACTTCCAATGCTAGTACCTTCTCAGTCAGCAGTAGGAATAGACTTTGGTGAAGGGGTTTGCCAGCAACCTCAACCTCAGGCCAGATTCCAATGACTCCTGGACTCCTCAAAGGCTTGTGAGTCAATGAAGGAGAACAGAAGTTATGTTTTCCCAAATATACCTCATCAGGGTCCTCAATCAACTACTAAACCAAATTGTCCATCGAATTTATTACCACCTCTCCTGAATATACGGGAATAGATCCGAATCCAGGGATTTTAAACCCAGGATGTCTAATTCTTACGCATCTTGCTAAATTGACTTCAAAAGGGAAGGACACATAATTCCCCATTTTGTTTTATAATGACCTAGTAAAATAAGGATCAGAGGGTAACCCTGCAAGGAAATGATGTTATGATAATTGGTTCCATTTTAAATATATATTACTAAGTATCACTGTCCCTACCCCTATATTGCCAAGCATTATTCTGCCTCATCCCTTAATTTGTTTTTTTTTCTATTTTCTATAATGTATGTTTTAAACTTCAAGTTTCCAATACCTCCAGCCCCCTCATTCTCAATAGATGACCATACTTTCGACATCAATGGCACCCCCACAAGAAATCCTAACCCATATAGAGCTGTCATTGATTGAGTAGCTTTGTGTAGCTGCTCATTCTGTGCTTTACATACAATGTTTTATTTTGAATTAACTGTGTCAGCCAAGGCTCTGAATGCAAGAAAACATTCAAACTTTTAAAAAGCTTCCAAACTAATCACAAACTTGAAATATGGTTCTCTCAACTCACATAGCCACATTTTAAGTGTGAGTTTGAATGATAGCAGACAGGCAGGTGCTAAATAGAAAATCGCTAACCTCCTACCCAAATATTACCTGTTAATAGTTTGCTATATCCACTGAAATATTTTTTAAAAAGTAAATAAGTATACAAATGACTATATAGTATGTATTATTTTATGTATGTTTTGTACTTCTATTACATATATGTGGATCTTTAGAATATGTATCAAGAGCGAATGGATTTTGAGATTTTAAAATTTATATAAATGGCATCCTACTGTGCTTTTTCCAACTTTTTAAAAACAACACTGTGTTTCTCACATTTATCCCTATCAATACTTGTATAGCCAACTCATTTATTCTAAGTGCTGCATAACATGCCATCCTGTGAACAAATCGGGTTATTTGCTGAGTGCCATACATTGGAGCAGTTGTGTTGTTTTCACTCCTGAGCTACCGCAGTCAGAGAAAGTGCTGCCCTGGATGTTTTCACAAAGTTCCACAGGTGTTGGCCAAACTTTCTCTAGATTCAAGTATTTTTTTTTCAAAATAACTCCTTTAAATTAGAAAAATGTACAGTTAAGATAAATCTTGGATTTAAAATTATAAATATATCTGCACTACAAACAATTGTTTAGAGTATGCTTTCAGTGGCAATATTTAATCCTTAAAATTATTTTAGATTAATATTTTATCCCAGAATTTTTCTATATTATGTTGTTTGTCATAGACAAATGTCAATACCATCAATTTACTTTGATTTGATTTTTTTAATGACTAGTGGGTTTATACTTGGCCAAAATGCTCTCTTGAGTTGCAGTCAAGGACACTGGACTTATATGTGCTACTCATGTTAGAAGTATCACATGTGGTCATGAGGCAGAGAGCAAGCGGCATTATTTACCATACATACCAGATAAAGCATCATTTCTTGTTCATCGTAAGATAATAACTGGAAGGGTATGACCTGTGAACAGTGCTTATAAAGTCAAATTGCTTACATCATGATTAGAATAAACATATTTCTCCCCTTTCAGAACTCATTTCTCTCCTTATATCTATATAGACATGTAAGATAGATCTACAGAGAGAGAATGGATAGATTATCTCAAAGAATATGAAACTACTGATAAATAATACATTGCAAAGCAAGTATGTAAATATTTTAAAAAGTAACTTGTATCTGTGGAATGCTAAAAATAACCTTCTGAGAAAAAAGGGAAATATTTTAGCAACCAAGCTAAATTTTAGCACAGAATTTTTCATATTAGTAAAGACTTGTATAAGATTTTTTTCCTTTTGAGTAATGTGTACTAAACTCTGTTCCACTAGATTTCTCTATTATATTTTCCAGAACTTGTTTTCTCTATCACAATAGACTTATTTGCTAAATTGTTATTCAGTTGTAATTTATAACAAAACAATTAAAATTTGTATTAATTTGAATGGAATGCCTTTTTTTTTTTAAATTCAGAGACAGGGTCTTGCTTTGTTGCTTAGGCTGGTGTTCAAGGGCTATTCACAGGTGCAATCATAACACACTATAGCCTCAAATCTATAGATCAACAGATCCTCCTGCTTTAGCCTCTCCAGTAGCTGGCACTATAGGCTCATGCCACCAGGCCTGGTTTGTAATGCCTATTTTACATATTGTCATTACTGAGTTAGTTGTCATCTTTCCTCAACCAAAGAGGACACAGTCATCCTTTGAACAACAGTGGCTATGTCACAAAGAACTGCACAAAGAACTGGTAGCATTGCTCTGGAAGGGTATATGTTTACAGACTAAAGTGCAGTTTATTTGCAGTGTGAAAAATTCTAATAATAAGATCATCTGCAAACAGCAAACCAACATAAACCCCACCACCACATGAAGCTGTTACCATTCCAGGACAAAATCAGTACTCTAAAACCCCTCCCCTTCTATAGTTTTCCTTAATCTGTTTTAAGCAGCATGTTCTTTAATATTTACAATGGAACCATTTACAGATATCACCTGATTTTTTTATTTGGAAAAAAAACCCCTGGTAACTGTTACCTAGCTTAATCCATGAAGTGCAATCCTTTACAGAAATTATCCCCCGAATGACTGGGAGAAACACAGACCCTATATTCTTGGTAGAAGAAAGCTGCCTGTACTCTGTTGTTCAAACTATTTTCAGAGACACAACAAATGTCCTGATTTGCTACCACATGAAATAATACGAGCAAACTGAGGCTTGCATGTAAGAAGGAGGAATGTACCATCATTTGGATATTTAATAAAATAGTTTATTACTCTTTATCAAACACAAATCAAGATGGAATTCACTTAATGGTTCACTTCAATAATAGAAGAAGCCTGATACCAATGTGTAAGCCAGTGTGATGGTAAAATAAACACTGAATTCAAAATCATGAATTCCAAATTCTTATACAGTACATTACCTACATTGGTTGTGTTACTTTAGTCACTTTCCTGCTCTGGACAGTTTTCCTCACTGATAAACTAAGAGGTGGAGAGAGTTAATTGTGATGTCCCCTCCAGTGCTAGTATCTCTGATTACATGATCTGAATCTGCAGACTCACATGGCAGAGGCCAAGAATTCCTTGGGTAATTGTCCTAGCCCTCATCCTGCCATGACTATGGCTGTTTTCTACTCAGAGGGATGAAAGTCTGAACAGTGTGTGAGTTCAGAAGACCATATGGGTAGAGGGCCTCACGTTAGAAAACAGCTCAAGTGATTGCATATCTGGTGGGAATCATTTGGGGATTCAATTTAGATCAGTCTTCCAGGGAAAATTTGGAAGCCTAAAAATACCTTCTTATCTTCTAGAAGTTATATCTCATTTCTCACAGGACCTTAAGATCGGAGCTTCAAAGTTACTGTAGATGAGTCTAAATTCTCTAACCATTTCTGGTTAAAAAATTGTAATGCATACCTAGGATAGGGTCAAATGTTTCCAGAGATAGGAAAGTTTGCTTTTTCTATATATTCAGACCATGAAGGAAAGTTCAGGTGAAAAAACAGAAAACTGAACTCAGGTTTGCAATTACATTAAATGAATTAATCTCAAGATAACTTTACTTTAAAAATTACAGCTCTGATCCCAAAACAGAGCTATTTCTAAGTTGAATGATCAGTTGGAAAACTTCTAAGGCTACATTTTTTTCTGTTGTGTGAGAGCACTTAATAAAATAATCATTATACTTTTCACTGGTTTTAAATATACAGTACTTTATAAGTCGTTATCCCAAGAATACTAGCACAGTTTAATTTTGAGAAGTTAATTAACAGAATACAGAAGAACCTATGATTATCTCAATAACAACTGAAAAGGAATCTGATAAAATTTCAATATCTGTTTCTGATAACTGTTCTTAATAAACTTGAATATAAAGATATATTTTTAACCTGAAAAAGGATTTCTTCTTCAAAATAACAATCAATGCCATAAAAGTCTAGATGCATTACCTTTACAGTCAAGAAAAAAACAGAATACTAGCTATTCCTACCATTTAACATTTTTCTGGAACTTCTAGCTAATATAACTCAACAAAAAAATGATTGAGGTACAAATATTGGAAAGAAGGAACAAAAAGTATCATTATCAGCATAGAATATGATTGTGTAACAAATTTAAATGAATTAAGAGTTTAATAGGTATAGGTTTAAAATATAACTATGCTAAGAAAATAGATTCCTATATACCAAACATGATAACTAATTAAATGAATATCCCATTCATAGTAACAATATAACCAAACATACATTGTAATAGCAATAAAATTTATATCTGAAAACATCTCACAAAACATTATTGGGACATATTTTAAAAGTGTCAAAGGGAGAGACTTAAAACTTTCTGAAATAAAAAACTTAATATTGCAAAGATTACATTCTCTCTCAAGTTATTTTATAAGATTAGTGCAATCTTCATCAAAATTTGAAGTAGACTTTTTGGAAGTGAATTTTTAATACCATAAGAGTAGGGACCATCAGTCTCAATTTTTGCAATCATCCTAGCACCATGCACAATACCAAGCACAGAATATCCACTCAACAAATATTTGTTGAATCAATGAATACAATGATTCTAAATTTCATTTGGAAAAAAATTTGTCAAAAATATTTGAGGAATAAAAATAATGTGTCAGAGGGTTTACATTACTGGATATTAAATCATAAAACCAGAATAATATGTGAGATGACAAAGAAATAGACTGATTTATCTGGAAAGTCCAGAAACATGTCCAAGCACAAGTAGTAATTTAACATATTATAAAATATGGAATTTTAACTCAGTGAGGAAAGAATAGATCATGCAATAAATGATGGAAAAACTGGATACTTATCTTTTTGAAATTAGATTTCTACCCCATACATGCATCACAATAAATTCTAAATAGAGTAGATATTTCAATGTAAAAGATGAAGTAATGAAAACATAGATGCATGCTTACATAATATTTGGGTGGCATGGCCTTTATAAAAGAATAATGTCAAAGCAGAAAACAAAGAAAAAGATACATAGATTTGCCAGCAAATTTTTCAAAAATTAAAACTTCTAATTGTTAAAAAAAGAAACTCACTAGAAACAAAATTACAAGCAATTACTATTAGTAGGGAAAATATTCTCTCATGTATCAAGAAAGAGACAAATACACCAAAATAAAAACACACAAAGAACATGAAAGGCAATTCACACACACAAAAGGAAATATAATTGCATAATTAATATACAAAAATATAATTGCATAATTAATATACAAAAACAGTTTATTTGTATTACAAAAGTAATACAAAGAAAAATAGTAATATGCTCTTTTTCACCTAGCATTTTGAAAAACATGTTTTAAAATATCTATTGTTAGGACTGAATTTTCATAGTTTAGTATCAGGAAAGTAAATTAGTAGTACACCTTTTCTGGAAAGCAATTTATTTGTATTTGTACCTTTAGGTAGAGAGTCAAGAAAATCTTCTAAGAGTCAGCTTTTAAAGGGGTGTGTATTGAAGGACTTTTTAGAGTAGTAAAAAAATTGAGGCAATTTAAATATTCAATGATGAGGAACTGATTAAATCATGGTACAACCATATGAGTCATGCAAGTAATTAGGTAGAAAAACATTTAATGACATGGAAAGGCATTCACAACACATTAAAAGGAGAAGCAGATTAATAGCACATTATGTAATGATCACCTCTCCCCTTTATGAAGTATAAATTCCCATGGGAAAAAAATGGAAGGATTAACATCAAATTTATCAATAATTATCTGATCATTCTGATTATTAATTGGAAAATATACCTAAGAAAAATTAAAATTTCGATAAAAATTTCATATAACTTACAATAGCAAAAAGAAAACATGTATACAAAAAATTTTAGAAAGCAAACACACCTACACTCAGAACTTATCATAGGACACAAGAATGCTGGCTTATATATTAAAGCAAAAGTTTACAATTTTGCGTTTGGTAGGGTAAACATGCGTGTCAATTTTTTTGTTTATTTTGACACAGCAGAGTCTGATGATAATTTTTGGCTTCATACAAATTGCTAAGAAAAAGAAGTTTTTCATATTTATCATAGATAATAAAAACATATTCATGCTTAATCCACTGAAGTATTGTTTAAGAGGTTTATTTTTAAGTATTTCCTTCATTTTGCCAAAATTGTTTATAGTTTTTGCATAAACACACATATACCACATCTAGAACAGAATCTCAAAAAAAAAGCTACCTTTCAATCATGCTTTTAGATTCAATGACTAATTCAAAATATTTTGGATTTGGTATTTTCCTTTTAGTGCTTACTGATTTCATAAATTATTACTGGTAACATCTTCATTAGAAATCTAATCTATATTCATCATATTTCATAAGAAAAAGCTCCTATATTTGCTGAAATAGTAGCAATAATAGGTTTGGTTCAGACAATATGATAATGAAAGATGTGTTAAAATATTAATTTTAATTTCTAAATAATACTAGAATCTAGGTATCATTTTAAAGCATTAGCAAAATATATTCCTATGCCTTATAAAAATCAAACTGGTGCTTCAAGATTTGCTTATAGCATATATACAGAAATAAGTAAATGTAAATAATGAGTATTTGTGCACTTAGGTAGAGAGTCTATTTAAAAATATAGGGACTGGGTGCAGTGGCTCATGTCTGAAATCCCAGCACTTCGGGAGGCCAAAGCAGGAGGATCACTTGAGCCTAAGTTTGAGAACAGCCTGGGCAACATGACAAGACCCTGTCTCTAAAAAAGAAAGGCAGAAAACATATATATATATATATATATATATATATATATATAGACTTTCTCTATATATGTGTGTGTGTGTGTGTGTGTGTGTGTGTGTGTGTATGCTTTCTATTTTCTTATCGATTATTGTTGCTATATATGTATGTCTATGAAAGGCATACAGATACACATATATGTATATATTATAATATAGCCTCTTATATGTTAAAATTATATATTAGCATATTACTTATAGTAATATATATTTATTTAGAATATATATTACTATATTAAATATATGTTATATATTATTATATGTTACATTATATATTATAATAGGTTAGACAGAGACATATATATGTGGTGCATATATATAGGTTTTATATATATATTCCTTTCATATACTTAGATTGGTGCAAAGGTAATTGCGGTCTTTGCCATTACTTTCAATGGTGAAAACCACAATTACTTTTGCACCAAATATATATAGAGAGTGAGCATTTGCTATGGGCCAGAATCTATCCTATGTGCTTAATGAATTTAATTCTCAAAACAACTCTATAAAATATGTGCTATCATTATCTCCACTTTATAATAATGAAATTGAGATAAAGAGAATTTAAGTAACCTGCCCAAAATTACATGGCTAGTAACTGGCAAAACTGTGATTTGATAATTTAAAGAGTGTAATTGGATTGTTCGTAACTCAGTGTTTGAGGGGATGGATACCCCATTCTCCATGATGTGCTTATTTCACATTGCATGGCTATATGAAAACATCACACAGACACCATAAATATAAACACCTACTATGTACCCACAAAAAATTTAAAATAAAAATAAGCAAATCTAATAGTTGAATTGGACTAATATTTGAACTGGACTTTGGAATTTAGATTCCAGAGTCCCCTCCCCATCACCACCCTTATTCATAACCCTAAATCAAAAACAAAAATGTTATAACTCAACCTGGTTTCTTCTCAGATGCTCATCTGTTCACATATCATTATCAGTTCAACATGACCTAGCAAATTAAGTTATAAGCTAGTATCACTGTAATTTAAGAAAAATACCATTTCTCTAGACCCCATGTCATAAACACATAATTTAAAAAGTGGAAGTGATGGTGGAGATGTTACACTGTACTATAGCTATACTATACAGTTTCCTTCAATTGTACAGTTAGGGAAACTGAGGTCCAGACAAATTTTTTTTCATTTGCTTAAGACTATAAAATAAGTTTGTTGTATCAGTGCATAAAGCAGATCCCAGCAGAGTTACACACAAAAAAAAATGCTGAAGCTTTGGAGAAAATACAAACTTAGTGCATCATATATATTTTACTTTGTTTCACCATGTCATAATCATTAGTCATTAAAGGATAGTAAGCAGCAATAAAAATGAAAGATGCACCATATTCCTACAAAGGAATGAGAGAGCTAATATCTCATCTTCTCATATCCAATCTAAGTTGCAAAACTATGATCACAAACAATTTCTAATTTGCAAATAGATTTGGTTCCAAAATTTCACAAATAAGAACAGGAGATGAATTTTGTTTACACCAACAATAGGCAAGCAGAGAGTCAAATCATGAATGAACTCACATTCAAAATCACTACAAAGAGAATAAAATACCTAGCAATACAGCTAACAAGGGATGTGAAGGACTCTTCAAGGAGAAGTACAAACCACTGCTCAAGGAAATAAGAAAGGACAAAAACAAATGGAAAAATATTCCATCCTCATGGATAGAAAGAATCAATATTGTGAACATGGCCATACTTCCCCAAGTAATTTATAAATTCAATGCCATTCTCATCAAAGTACCACTGACATTTTTCCCATAATTAGAAAAACTTATTTTAAATTTCATATAGAATCGAAGACTCCACATAGCTAAGACAATCCTAAGCAACAAGAATGAAGCTGGAAGCATCATGCTACCTGCATTCAAACTACACTGCAAAGCTACAGTAACTAAAACAGCATGGTACTGGTGCCAAAACAGACATATAGACCAATGGAGCAGAACAGAGACCTCAGAAATAACACTACACATCTACAACCATATGATCTGACAAATCTGACAAAAAAAGCAATGAGGAAAGGAGCTCCTATTCAGTAAGTGGTGGTGGCAAAACTGTCTAACCATATGCAGAAAACTGAAACTGGACCCTTTCCTTATACTTTATACAAAAATTAACTCAAGATGGATTAAAGACTTACATGTAAAACCCCAAACCATAAAAACCCTAGAAGAAAACCTAGGCAATACCATTCAGGACATAGGCATGGCCAAAGACTTCATGATGAAAATGCAAAAGCAGTTACAACAAAAGCCAAAATTGATAAATGGGATCTAATTAACTAAAGACCTTCTACATAGCAAAAGAAACTAACATCAGAGTGAACTGGCAACCTACAGAATGGGAGAAAATTTTTGCAATCTATCCATCTGACAAAAGTCTAATATCCAGAATTTACAAGCCACTTAAACATATTTATAAGGGAAAAAAAACCCTATTAAGGTGAACAAAGGATATGAACAGACACTTCACGAAAGAAGACATTGATGTGGCTAACAAACATATTTTTAAAAGCTCAATATCACTGATCATCAGAGAAATGCAAATCAAAACCACAATGAGATACCATCTCAGGTCAGTCAGAATGGCAATTATTAAAAAGTCAGGAAACAATAGATACTGGTGAGGCTGTGGAGAAATAGGAATGCTTTTACACTGTTAGTGGAAATGTAAATTAGTTCAAACATTGTGGAAGACAGTGTGGCAATCCCTCAAGTGTCTACAATTAGAAATACCACTTGACCCAGCAATATCATCACTGAACATATACCCAAGGGAATATAAAGTATTCTACTATAAAGACACATGCACACATGTTTATTGCAGCCCTATTTACAATAGCAAAGACATGGAACCAACCCAAATGTCCATCGATGATAGATGGATAAAGAAAATGTGGTACATATACACCATGGAATACTATGCAGCCATAAAAAGGAATGAGATCATGTCCTTTGCAGGGACATAGATGAAGCTGATAACCATCATCCTCAGCAAACTAACAGAGGAACAGAAAACCAAACACCATATGTTCTCACTCACAAGAGGGAGTTGAACATTGAGAGCAGGTGGACACACAGTGAGAAACAACACACACCAGGGCCTGTTGGAGAGTAGGGTGCTGGGGGAGGGAACTTAGAGGATGGGTCAATAGGTGCAACAAACTACCATGGCACACATGTTCCTATGTAACAAACCTGTATGTTCTGCACATGTATCCCGTTGTTGGATATTTTTTAGAAGAAATAAAAAGCAATTAAACTAAACAGTTTTTTCTATGTTTACCACTCTCCAATCCCCTCACCTTAGATCTAGCAAAAGTCAGATTATTCAGCGATTGTGCTGGTGCCTGTCTACAAGTGGTTCTCAATCTTGGCTGTATAATTAGAATCACTTGGGGAACATTTCAAGAATGATAGCATCCCAGGTTTTATCCCAGACCGATTAAATTACATTTTCTGGTGTAGGGCAGAACTGCATCATGGGGAGTAAGGGGAAGATGTACAATGCAGTAGGTAGCACAGCAAAGTGCAGCTGTGTTAGAGAGAGGGTTTAGGATGGGGTAAAAATATTCAGGACATAGGAGATTGTGGGCAGTGCAGCATGTAAGTCATTGCTGGGGTTAGAGAAGCAGTTAGATATGGGGGTGAGACAGAAAGATGAGAAAGGAATTCTACATGGCAGACATCTAGAAGGCTTGCTGGAGATAGCAGTCTCGAGGCAGCCAGTCACGGGAAGAGACATATATAAATTAAAGTGCTTAAGGCACGGGCTCTCTGTGCCCAGAATTCCCACGAGAACACCATCCCTTCCTTAGTGAAATAAATAAAAATAGTTTACCGCTACATATATTTCATTCACATATTTTGAAATGGTTGCCACAGACCCAGCTGATAGAAGTGGACTTGCAAACTATATTTTGTGGAAGAAATTTGCATCTGTAGAAAATCTGTCAGTGCAGCCAGGCTTTCCCTTTCTAAGGGTCTTTTTTTTAATCTAGGAGAGATTAACTGAGAGTCTGACATCTGCCCAGGTCTGAAAAGAAACATTTACCATCTATTTCTCTGTGGGCTGCTAAGGATTTATCTACAAAACAAGACTCCCTTTGCTACCTAAGCCTCTTCTTTTCTCCCTCTTATAACCTGTCTTAACGCTAAAACCTGTTTTACAACAATACAAGTCCCCATTCTTTCTATAACCTCAAGATGGTATACAAGCTTCTGTACTGCACTGAGAGGGTGGGTCTTCATCCTGAAGGCTCCCATCTATATACATTAAATACATTTGTGTACCTTTCCTTCTATTAATCAATCTGCCTCCTGTCAGTGATTTTTCAGCAAACCTTTAGGGGGCCAAAGACCTTGGCCCGCACATTAGCAGTAGGCTTGTATTCAAATGCCTACCCAATGTTTTTATCCAATCATAAGGGACAGAGATCCTCCTTTTCCATACAGACTGCGGTCTGGCAGCATGAGTACCAGGACTTCTTCATGTCCTTAAATTTTGTGAGATTTAATGAAAAAAGGTAGTCTGACCTAAGCTGCACTGACATATGCCTCAATTTGTTGGTAGAAACATGCCCAGAGCTGCCTAGGAATCAAGAATATTTTTGAGTGAATGTTTGAATTTCTTATCATAATAAATGCATTGTGATAATCATATTGTCTCAGCAAGCTTACAGAGCTTCCTTTACTTGGCTTCCCTCAAACTATCCTAGATTGACTCTCACATTCAGTTTTTCAACAGCCAGTTTCTCTTCCATGCTAGGAGTCTTAAATGTTACAGACAATGTTGCATCTATCTGGCTGCTGAGTCAGATGAAGAAAAAACAAATGCATAGTTAATGATGAGAACCATAGCTAACGTGATTTAAAATTACAGCAGTGCTTCAGAAAGATTAGCTCCTTCATGATAGCACTTCCTTTTTCTTAACCTTTCACAGTTAACAGCAAATTTTATAGTACTTTTCTCTATCAGTCCTGAAACCAACCAAATATTTTTATGCCAAAACTATCTTTGCTTAGAGGGACTAACAATGTGTAGACATTCTGAAAGTATGACCATCTATTTCTAAGAGTAATGTTATAGCAGTTTCAAGAATCCCTGGCTCATTTATCCTTGCTCAATGAAAGGAAAGAAGAAATGCCTATAAATAGGAAGGCACTGGTGTAAGTTATTTAAAAGGACAGAGAAAATTTAGAGAAATACTATAATGGCTAAATTTCTCCCCCTTTTATCTTTTTAAGAGACAAAAAGAATGAAATCAAGAGATCAAATACCCTGAAAAAACTGCATTCATCTAAATGTCCACTATGCTTATCTAAATTATTCAAGACCTAACAATTTGCAAATTTCTCACTATTTAAAACTGCATGGCCTCAGCATGGCTTTTTCTCCATGACAAGGTTGAAAGACCTACAGCCTCATCACACTTGTGCCATTTCTAATATAAATATTCTACGCTCTGTTTTCTCACCATACACATTTCAGCTGCTTCTTCCCCCCAGGATCCTTTACTTACCAATATTCCATTGGTTATCAGCAGGAGTTGAGCTGGTGAAAACACACTTTGCCCTTCAAATGTGCTGCTGGTTCCAGAGCTGTAGCCTCGGGCTCAGGAATACCTCTCCACTCACCCCCGTGCATGGATAATTAATACTCCATGAAGGGCTTTAGTATCTCTTTTGCTGGGATAATTTTAATCTTGAGAAGTTTAAGAACAATTTAGTCTTTCTCCATACCTACTCCATTTTCCTATCCCTTATTTTGTCTATAGAGGTTTGACCCTTAGTATGACTGGTTCTTGGGTAGATTTCACACAGTTCCTTCCCCAGGGTATAAGTGAGAAGATCTCATCGATTCCTGTCCTGCTACCTGTTATGAACTTCAGATTTGCCCCTGAAGTGACCCTGGAAGAATCCTAAACCTTCAAGCTCTGTAGCCTGTGTCTCCTGAGAAGATACAGAGAAGCTCAGCAGAACCAAGGCTGGTTACTAGAGTTACTATTCTGTTGAGTACGTAAATACAATCATTATAATTATAATTATATATTAATAGCAATCATTATCTGGTTTAGTGAAAGGGTCAAAGTCTTTGGAGCTAAAGAGACTGGGATACACTCAAATTTACCATATGTGTGACTTTAGAAAAGTTACTTAATTTCCCTAATGCTCAATTTCCTATTATGTAAATTAGAGATAATTTCTGCTCCATGGAGTTACTAGGAAAAATAAATAGAATAATCTGCATAAAGAGCTTAATATTGAACTGGAACAGGTTAGGTACTCAATAAATATCAAACTGTTCTATGTCATGTTTATTTTTTGGCAAACATCAGACAAAAAAGTATTCTATAGATATGTCTGTGTATCCTACAAACTTTGACATTTAGGTGGGCACTTTTGCTCTTGTGAAACTACTATGTTGGTGGGATCTAGAGAAATAAATTATTTTACAAGCCAAGCAGAGCATAGAAAGGGGCCTCCTAATTAGACCCCTCTTCCAGCTTCTACTCAGCAGTGCTATGTTAATCAATAGAAGTAGCATGCAATGGAGAACACGACCAAGGGAAATTTTGAGTTTCACTGAAATCTTAGCTATGACATAACAATCGCTTGAAATATCATTCATTTCAATCCAACAATCATTTATTGAAAATGTTACATACTTACATGATTTATATGATAGGATCAGAGTGAACTGTACTCTATACCCTGATTCAAAGCACCCAGCAAAACTTATTTTCTAAAAATTACATCAAATAGAATCAGAAGCTATAAATAAAATTGTTTATCAAAGCTCTGGGTGGTGCTCTGATTGAGAAAAATCATCTCAAAGGGAACTTAAAAGACATTTAATTCTCCAGCTACCTCATGTAAATTTATAAAATACTTTTTAACCCCCAAATTCCCAAATGGTTGCAGATTTCCATATGAATATTTATTATGGATCTATGACTTCAAAAGTCAGAAAAATTCCTTCTAGAAAATTATCAAGAGCATTAGAGAACATTCTGGACCTAAATGTAATCATCTTTGTTAAGGTAAGTTTTAAATGTATTTTTTTGTGGGATGTATGAACTGAAATTTTTTAAGCAATGTAACTCAAATGGCATTTCTTTGGGAGACACTATAGTACTGCTTAACTTTCTGAGGCATAAAGACCAATATGTACACAACTCAATCCATATGGTAAGTAAATACCCCAAAGTGAATACTGTGCACAGCCTTAACCTGAAGACTAAATAAGTCTTGAACCTGTCACCTTTCATAGGTTACAACCAAGGATTCAAAGAATGTGTTGACAATGTAGAAAATAATAAATCAGAGTCACATTGGACACCAGCTGGGGAACATGCAAGGCACTTAAGCACCACAAAGCCTTGATTTTCAGGTGTGCAACTCTTCATACTAGTGAAGACACAAGATGTTAAGAAAGTATATTGCAAGGGAACTTTGCCGCCATATTTTAAATTTTTAGTATTTTTCTTTGAAACAATTCAGCACGCAGATATGATTTCAAAATATTACAAACATTCAATGTGTAATTAGCTGCATTTGACCTAACTCTGCTGACACTGTCTCCTGACATTCTCCTGTTGAATACAGCAAAATAAAGGCATCAGTAATCTCATATACTAGTAAGATAATATGATTTGGAATCATAACAGTAAATAATTTTATAAGCAAGGAATTTATTTTGCTGAGCCCAATGAGACTGTAAATTGCCACCCATGTTCCAGGACATTTTAGTTCCAAAGGATTTTTACTCGTCCTTACTAGAGTTTTAGGTGGTTTCTTAGTGTTTGGAGTTGGTTTCATCCTTCATATTTTTACACCTATTCACCAGATTTCCTAGTCCTTTAAGAATCACAAAAATTAACATATAATTATGTGAAACATAATGAATTTCAAAGGAGATCCTTACCCCTAAATATAACAAGATTCCATAGAACATAAATCTCCAGAAAAAGCATCGCCGAAGGGCATTAATGAGTTTGGGATTTTTCTTTGAAGCCAGCTCTCTATCCCATTCTCTGCAAAAGAATAAAAAGTGGGACCAATAAGTTGCATGTGCAAACATTTTACTTGTCCTATTTCCCTTAACATAGTTTGATTCACACAAGTATATCCAAGGAGACTAACTCATGTAATTATAGAGACAAAACGTCATGGAGACCCTCCAACACCAAACACTCAGCCAGATATTTGGCAAAATTCAATGCTCTGCCATATATCACTGTGCAGGGAATTTATTTCATGAAAAGGCCACACTATATGTATTAAAGAAAAGTGTTGGGCTTCTAAAGAACAATGGAAAGTGTAGACAAATAAAGTAAGACTTTTATGAATACTCATTGCTGTGCTTAGAACAAGGTAGAAAAAATAAACACATAAATATTGTACATTTTTCCCTCACACCTTGATCTTTATCTGTTTAGTGCTGTGGCAGATTTTACAAGATTTCACTGTCAAATCAAAAACAAGTTCAAATGTCAGGTGGCTTTTTCTGTGATTTAACATGAGAAAAATCTGTTATACTTTGTTTTTAAAAGTAGAAGCATAAGAGAAATATAATTAAACTTCATTTTAAACTACTAAAATCATTTATTAGAGTAAAAGTCTTTGAAAATGAGAACAGGATCAAATTATATATTTTCTGTTATAGTAAGATAGACATTAAATAGTCTGAAAACTGGCTGAAATCTAGTAAAAATTCTGTTTTCTTTTAAATACTACAGGAATATCAGCTGATTGTATTTATTAAATTATTGCCACTGATTTCTGTTAATAAAAGACTTTTTTCTCTTCACAAGGGAATAAAATATCTCTAAATATTATCATCATCTTAATTTTCAAACTGTACAGAGATGAAAAATTTCATGAACCACAACCAAGAACTAGATAAACAATTAGATAAAGGCTACATTTCATCAATGGTTATTCCCATTACTATCAAGTTACCATAACTAAACATGGCTCTAAATCACTCTAAAGGAGTAATAAGTCAGGAGCAGTGGCTCATGCTAGTAATCCCAATACTTTGGGAGGCCAAGGCGTGCAGATCACTTGAGGTCAGGAGTTCAAGACCAGCCTGGCCAACAGAGCAAAACCCTGTCTCAACTAAAAATATAAAAATTAGCTGGGCATGGTGGTGCACACCTATAGTCCCAGCTACTCAGGAGGGTGAGGCAGGAGAATCACTTGAACCCAGGAGGCAGAGGTTGCTGTGAGCTGAGATCACACTACTACACTCTAGCCTGGGCAGTAGAGTGAGACTTTGCCTCAGAAACAAACAACGCAAACAAAAAATATAAAGGAGTGATATACAACTGATATTTGAAGACAAGCTTGGCAATCTCTGAGCATGGATCTTGGCATCCCTCAGAAGCTTGCTGATGAGAGCCTTTCCATAAAGCTTAATTACCTTCTCCCATCTATTTACCTCCCCACACTGTTCTCCACCTTTTCTCATACACTGAGCTAACCTCCATCCATAACATTTGGTGACTCACAATACAGTAAAAGGCTAAATATGGAGATTCACCTTCTCTATCAAAGGAGAAATGGGTCGGATAGGAATGCCAAGGAAGGGTGTGTACATAAATCAATGAAATGGGTTCAATGTGAAAAAAGTGCTCAACACCGAAGTAGACAGGTGTTGTTATATTTCATAAAAGGTCTCTAGTGACCCTGGTCAATGTAGTTTTAGGAACACAATGGGAACCATATTTCAGAAGCTGAGATGTAAATGAAAGTGAAGAAGTAGAGAGACCAGGAGAGCAGAGAATGTCAGCTATAAAAGAAAAAAAAGAAAGCGGTAGTTACCTGAGGAGAAGGCAAGATAGGGGAATTTGTTTAATGGGTGAAACCTGAACAACTTGGTGCCACAAGAGTTGGTGGTGTGGTTCTAGTAGTACCACATACCAGGCCCAAATCAGAAGGGAAGAAGTTTTATTCTTACAAAGTTCATATCCTGACTACAATCTTGGAATGGATATGTGGTTTGCACACTGAAGTTATGTAGAGGATTCAATCCATGGTCACAAAATTGAGCTAGATGGGTTAATATTCTTCAACCATCTGGCAACCACTTGAAGGCCATGGTCACAAGGCAGTTATGAAATGTGAAGCCAGGGTCACTTTCCAAGGGTGCAGAGGTACAAACTACTATAAATGATATGTCACTCTTCCAAAATATTTCCATAAATTTCAAATACCAATTTTATAAGAAAAGAAGCAACAGAGTGAGGAAGAGATACAAAAAACAAAAATAATAGAATTTATGGGTTTGTACTGGCACAGCATTGTTGAATTGAAATAAAATAGGCATATTTTAAAAATTGAATCAACATGGGGACACAGTGAAAAAGAAAATAAAAAAATGTTAAGCCAGATAATTCTACAAATTCAGATGGATGTCCTCTATCTGGCCATAAATAAAAATGTATGTAGAGTACACATTTTTCAATTAACACAGCCTTACTCTGATTAATTATTCCCTCAGCATCCAATTAAAACTTAGATATTTAAGGACGGCATGGTGGCTCATGCCTATAATCCCAGTATTTTGGGAGGCCAAGGCAGGCGGATCACTTGAAGTCGGGAGTTTGAGACCAGGCTGGCCAACATGGTGAAACTCCATCTCTATTAGAATACAAAAATTAGCTAGGCATTTGTGGTGGGTACCTATAAAACCAGGTACTCAAGAGGCTGAGGCAGGAGAATCACTTGAATCCATAGGCAGAGGCTGCAGTGAGTGAAATCGCACCACTGCAATCTAGCCTAGGCAACAGGGTGAGACTCTGTATAAAAAAAAAAAAAAAAAAAAAAGGGTAGATATTCAATATCCGTTATATTATTTTGAACTTGTCAATATACCTGCAATGAATTATGTTTATATATTTTATCTCTCCAGCAATGCTACAGGTTTCTATGTAATGTCAGCCATTTCACATTCAATCATTGATTCATTCAATAAATATTTATTGAGTGTATACCATATTCCAGGCCCTATGCTAGGCACTTGGGGATACATCATAAAAGAGATCAAATCCAATAAAAAATAAAAAACAAAACAAAGTATCCCTGCCTCATGGCAGTTGCACACACCAAATTTCCAATAATAGAAGCTGGTCCTTGGTCTTAGAATTATGAATCTGCTACTCCCACTAGATTAATTCCTTGACTAAAATCAATAAAAATAAAATATAATATCTTACTTTGCCTTCAAAATGCCAAAAAAAGGAAATGAATTTAATTAAAATAAACAAATTGCAAGTCCACTCAACGTTTTTACTTTGGTACAATGATTTAATAGTTATGTTTTATCTTTTATCCCCACTCTTTCTCCCTTTTATCTGGCATCAGACCTGTGCTGTTGGCACGAGATTCAGCCTAGCTCATTCTAGACTATGAGTGGCTCAAGGAGTAAGCATTGTGACTCAAGAGTCTCCGGGATTTTTCACATTGAGCCAAGAACAAAGGGCTCTTACTTCCATGGTCCTTGAAGACAGGAGCAAAGGGTTCTAACCAAGGACCCACTGTATATAGAAAGCTGGCCTGGTCTCAGAAAATAAAATTAGCATAAGGGAAATGCCACCAGGTGGCATTTGAGTCCTTGGTCCCATTGAGTCCTTAAGACCAGTTCTCTACCTAGGTCTTCACACAGTTCAGGCTTCATGAACCAATAAATTCCTTTCCATTACTTAAGTTAATTAATTGGGTTTCTGTCACTGGCAATCAAAAGGGTCCTAACCTTTTGATTGGAAAGGAAACTGAGAAATTATTTATGGTGGGGACTACCATTTCTAGAGAGCAAGGCAGTATAGACCTCAGCTGGAATCATGGCTCCATCATTCATTAACTGGCAAAATATATCATCTCTCTGAGCCTCAGTTTGCTCTTCTGTAAAATGGAGATAACGATGCTTTCCTCTCACAGTGGCCGAGAGGAGATATTCTACCTGGCATGTAATAGGTACTTAAAAATATACAATTTTTACATTTGTTTGATAGCCAGTAGCCATTACCTTAAGACTTCCCAGGGAGTATATTTCCATTCAAGTATTAAGATTTTGAAAGCAAATATACACAATTTGCTTCATAATGGTATTACTTTAGTTTTCACAAAACTCATCTCATGGTCTCTAATGAGATAAAGTCTCTGAAACCGAATGTGTATTTTTCAGGAAGAAAAAAAAGTCATTTCTCAGGGAAATGATTATTTTTCTTTTATGATTTCATTGTTTAATTCTCCAGTTAGTCAATATTTCAGCATGAAAATCAGATTTTTTTTTAAGAGAGAGAGGGTCTTGCTCTTTCACCCAGGCTGAAGTACAGTGGTGCAACCACTGCAACCTCGAACTCATTGGCTCAAGTGATCCTCCTGCCTCAGCCTTCTGAGTAGCTGGGAATACAAGCATGCACCACCATGCCCATCTAACTTTTTTATTTTGTGTAGAGATGCAATTTGGCTATGTTGCCCAGGTTAGTCTCAAACTCCTGGTCTCAAGGAATCCTCTCATCTCGGCCTCCCAAGTAGTTGGGATTACAGGCATTAGCCACCATACCTGTCTCCTATTTTTAATATAAGAATTAAGCCCACAAATATGTTTGCTTTCTCTTCTCTAAATAATAATATGAGTTTCTCTCTTCAACTAAACAATGTACATGAACACACCTTTCCAATTTTTCAGATAGATTGTCAGCAGAATCAGCAGAAGGGATTTGGTATATGTCTGACAACTCCAGGCGCTGTCTGTATCCTTTCTTCAAAATTGGTCTGGTCCAGCTAAGATAAAGAGAGGAGGAACAGATATTCACTGGATTTGGTCTCCAATACATGTTTGAAATCTGATACCTATTCAAATTTTCTGGCATGTAGAAAATTAGGTACACATGAATATGATAATAAGTCAACTTCTATAAATACCAGGCTTCATCTCTCACAGGCTACACCTGTATAAAACATCAACATCTCTGAATTAATGTGACCATCACTTTGTCAGAGGGATTGGGAATAATGATACGATTTTTCCCAGGGAAAAAAACAAGCTGCTGAACATTCCATATTTAAATTATTAAAAAAAAAATAATAACTTCCCCCAAATCATCATATACTAGCAGTTTATAGCAAATTGCTGAAACCCAGCCTCTTCCATTTCAAATATAAAATGAACTCTGAATGATAAGGCAGGCACTTAATCAATAGCCTTATATAATTTTGTTACTGTAGCATAGCATACTCAGCAATGAGCTATTTGTTGAAGGAACTGAGTATAGCCAGAGTTAGTGACAAGTTTCTATCAATTTGTTGACTTAATTAACATATTTGAATCATTACTTGAGGGTAGGACCATAACTTTCTTATGCTTTGTCTTCTCACTCCATAGCAGCTACACTCATCTGACCTCTAGGCACCAATAAATAATAATTTATAATGGAAACTAGTAAAGTTGTCATGGGAAATCACCACGCAGGATACCCTAGTGATTTTTACAAATATTGTTTCTAACTATTGAGGATAAGGCAGAATAATCTGTATAAAGACAGGAAAATCTAGAAAGAAGAAAGGGGAAGAGGGGGCAGAGGAGGACTGTGAAATCAATCATAAACAAAGAGAAATTTCTAAATAAAATTCGAGAGCATGATAGCTTTCTCAGGCAAAATTTTATGTATTTATTAAAGAAAGGAATTGAACTTGGATTTAGTGAGTCCCAAACCTATGCTTTTTCCCTCAGCATCTTTCTTTTCTCTGGAGAATTCTAAAATTTGGCATAATTCAGACCTTATTTGGTAATCTACCAAAATGCATTTTAAACCACCAAAAATCAAAAGGGAATGCTTTAGCAATATCTGAGAAGCAAGATAAATCCATAATAGAAAATATATTCTAGCAAAGTCGTTCAAACAAAAAGAGAAAGTACTATGCCAATTGCAAACATTTTGACATTGTTCTGGGGCAAAACTTTGCAGGTGGCCCTCATGTCCAACCTCAATCCTCCCACCCTAAAGGTCCAGGTCCTTCTTTATAATTCCTTGGTCTGGAACTTCTTCAGTAGGCTCCTGCCCTGGGTTCCCAATATCTCTACAATTTGTCCTTCATTGAAACTTAACTGAATTAGGGCTCCAAGGTCAAGTGACTTCATTAACTATTTCTTACTAAGATATTAATGAGTGACTATAATTTACTATGTCATATTTTTCCCTTAATTTGCAATATCTGCATTTTAACAAGAGCTTTCTTTAACAAAGAGTGATAATTAGGTTTAGTCTTCATTGCCCAATCTGATTCATTTGTAATTTTTCCTGAAGAGCAATAATGAAAATTGTTGAGGCCAATCTGAATACAGCAGGAAAACGAGTGCCATGATCATGCAGGGTCTTCAGTGGGCCTCATCTGAGAAAGTGATGGCACACCTATCTGATGCATACTATCCCAGTATCTAACATAAAGAACAAAAGGAAAGGTGAAAATACAGGTGGCAGTTAGGCTGTAAAAAAATCTGGGACATCAATTTATGATATAATTTAGATTATGAGCCCTTGTAAACTAAAGCCAAGAAGTGAAAATGTGAAGTAGTGTTTACTAATAATAAAAAACTGTGTATATTTAGCACTTTCCAAAGTCCCTTCATAAACATGAGTAGGTTGTGGCTTTCATTAGAAAATCTTCTTAAATGGGTAGAACAAAAAGGGATCATTGCCCAATTTTAAGGATAAAAAAATGGAGGCTTAGAGATGCTAAACTTGTCTAGACTACCAAACGGCAAAGCCTATATTTTTCCACATTCTTCTGACTTCATTCATTCTTTAACCATGTTCAGCTTTTCCTATTTAAGAAAAAAAAATATGCTGGGTTAGGCTAAGAGACAGCTGGGAGAAGAGCCTGAAAGCAGGAAGAACAAAAGATAGCAGACTGCATGTAGTGATGTTGAACGCAGGTAAATATTTAACAATTCCCTCTCCTGAAAACAAAAACAAAAACTGACTTACAGCATTTGCTAATTTCTATGGTGTAAATACATTCACCATCACCATATTAAAGCAACCAAATATAAAGTCATTGAACATAGAGTTGGGAAGATACACAGTTGCATATTAGAATACACTACAATGAAAGTACAATAGAATATAGTCCACCTTTCAAATACAACAAACACAAATAACCTTACAGCATAGATAATAGTAAAATGTAAAATAATTAGGAAGTGATAACTTTTGAGTTTTTTAATACATGTTTTAATATAATTTATTTAATTATAAGTTAAAATAATTTAAATAATGGCCATATCTAACAATCAGCTCACAAATTTTTCTGAAAATTTAACCATCAGCTCAGCTAGAAAGAGCCAAGTACAGCAGATCACTGACTGCCAGATGTTTGAAAGGCTTAGAATGAAGGTAGTGGCACTGTGGATGGAAAGAAAAGAACCTGTAGAACATTTAGTAAAAAGGATAATGTGCTCCCACTATTAATTAATAAAGTCTGCATTTTCAATATGTTTGAAATTATTAAAATATGACATTATGTTTACAAATGAGCAGAAATTCACTATCTGTCAATACCATACAAAAAAAGGCATTTTCATTAAATTTAAAAATAAATCTCCTCAATCTCTTTTAAAAAACATAAACATAACTCTTTTGGTCCACATCTACGACCCAGTCACCATGCCCATAAATGGCCAGTTCATTTCAAAGTGACACAATTTGTAGGCTGCTTTTATAAAAAGTTTCCTGTGTTATCTGTGCCCATTTTAATAAGTTATGTTACACCATGACACACAGTTTTGATTAGTAAGAATGTCATAGCCTAGCATCATCAAACCAAACAAATTCAGTAATATAAAGACTGAAGTTCACCATCTATAATTATTAGTATCACTTAGTATTTCCTGGAAGGTTCACTACAATAAACCTATATTTGTGTCCTGAAATATAAATTTGTTTTAAGGTAAATAATGATAACTAAAATCCATTAAGCTTATGCTTCCCAACAATGACCACAGAGTCATTTTAAGAAAATATTTTATTTTGTGAGGTTAAACCAATAAAATTGAATGAAAATTCTGTCCCATCAAGGAGTTCTCCATGCCCACTTCAGGCCAGTCTTAGAAATGAAAAGATAAACAGATATCTATACCTAGATAGTTTATGAACTATTAATTAGTGCAAAATTCTAGTCACCCTTCCTTTTGAAAAACCCTGAGTATATTAAACAAATCTAGAATTTTAAAATGCACAGTCAGGACTTTTACTTCAGCATTTCTTCCACTAGAAATCAATGGTCATCCAGGTGTTTCATGAGACAAAGCAGATACACCTGGAATAACCAAAAAGTAATAAACTTGGCTCTGCCTTTCACTTGCCCCTGCTGTCTTCTCCTCTCACCTCTAGTTCATCTTATCCTTCTCCTCTGTTCATAACCAGCCACTACAAATTGACAATAGACTTGTAAACTGGTCTACTTAGAAATTTTGTTCAAAGTTCTGGCTATTTCTTTCTTTCTTATTGTCCTTTGCTTCTTTGTTTCTTTGTTTTTGTAGAGACGGTCTCACCAGCCTGCCCAGGCTTGCTGCAAATTCTGGGCTTAAGAGATCCTCCTGCCTTGGCCTCCCAAAGTTCTGGAATTACAGGCATGAGCCACCACACCCAGCCTAGTTCTGGCTATTTCTAACAGAAACTGACTAATCATTCATTACGTGGTAGCAGACAGAGACACATAAGGCATATGGATTTTTACTATTTTTAAGTTTTAAACTAACTTTGAAAATAAAGTCTAGCATCCTAGAGACACAGTTCTGTTCATTTAACTATAAGATATTTCAGATTTTATTAAGGAAAAGCCCTGTCATTTGATTTTTAAAACACACGTACACACATACACACACACAAAGATGTCACTATATTTAGTAAATTTCATTTCCTAGGACAAAACTTCCAATTTTCAAATAGAGTGACTTGTAATTCCTTACAAAGAAAAGAACTTGCCAATTATAATCACTATTAAAGCTTTGATTTTCATACAACATATCCTCCTAAAGTCATATAATTAAAGCTTATAATCATTTTTTGATTTGACATTTGCCTTTTATTAATTCAACAGAGACATCTGACATTTTCATCTGCTAAAACTTCAGATGAAGGTCAGATATCAAATCTTTTCAAGTCAAAATGATTTTTAGTGTAGAAAACAACCATGCTTCCATGTATTTAACATTACTTTTTATTTAACTAGGCAAATAAAGTAAAATGTAATAAAATAAAATATCAAATTCAAACCACTAGTTGTATGACAACTTCTCCCAAATACTGACATGTTAATACACTTAGACTAATAGCCTTTTTCCTTTCTGTATGAAATAACTAATACTTGAGGAACTAAATAGAGATTAAACTAGTTTGTGTAGACAAATTTGAATACATTAGAAATTTTCTCAGCATCAAATGTATTTGCCATGAGTTTGAAATAGGCCACGTGATCTGGATAGACCTAACCAAAAAAGAAAAAAAATGTTGAAGGGAGGGAAAGAGGGTACTCACTGGAAGAGATTATGATCATAAATCCCAAACTCCTAGAGCACAGCTCTACCACTTTGCTTTAGTAATTTTGATAAATAACTATGATGCGGAGGGTTGATTTGAGACTAAAACTCATCTAGTGTCTATAAGGATATTTTTCTAAAATCATAAATAACATTTTGAATGTCACAATTATTTTACCCAATTTGGATTCAGTGTGATTTAGTCAGATGTATTTTTCTCAAAGAATCATAATAAAAATAAGACTTGACAAAGTGATAGTATCCAGCTCTCGAAAAGTCCTGTGTAAAACTTGTAGGCTTTATGAATTCAATTTAAAATCACAGCATTTGGGGTCAAGTTGCTAATTTCCCCTCCTCTGATTCCATAAGGTATTTAGCCGTGTTTGCTGCTTCTCCATAAAATGGTGAATTTATAAGCAATAACCACTTGGTCAGCTTAATCAACTTTAGAGAGTATATGCTTACTAAAGATAAGCCGTGTGTGTTTGAGTTAATTGTTCCCAAGGCTTGATTTTATCAAGGGACTTGTAGAAGTTCTTTTTCTTTCTCTAGATAAGTAAACAGCATTAAACTGGTCGATTAATTTCAAAAGCTCTGCAGAATTAATTATTTGCTGCTAAACAAAAGATCATAAACCAACACTGAAAAATCTTCTGGAGGTCCAGGATTTACAACCATACAGGCACCCTATTGGAAATTAATTTGTTAACTTCATGCCTAATGAATCCAAACATTAAATAGAAAATCAATCTACCCATTTCATGAGATGCTTCTAAAATATAATTAAGAACAGAAGCATATTAAGAAAATATCAAAAAATATATTTTCTTTTTTGCTTCTCTATATGCTCTAATGTTTAACAAGAACATGCATAACTTTAGAAGGAAGAAATTCTTTTTCATTAAAGAAAAGGTACCTATAATTATAATGCATTAATTGCTATGGGTAACTACTAACATAAATTTTCTGGCCAAATATATTCTAACTCTATGATTTTCATGTAATGCTATCAATATTAATTTTCTATAAAATCACTTTTTCTTTCTCAACATGGTTGTCAGAGGTAATGTTTCACCTTGAAGAATACAAATCCCTGGTTGCCTGATGCCTACAACAAATCTGTTACTGAAAAAAAACTGAACTAAAGATTTTAAGAAGAAACACATCCCTGGCTTGTAACCTTGTCTCTATTATTTCCCATCCATGTAGCCTTGGAAAAAGCTCTTAAGATCTCTAAGCTGCAGTTCCTGCTGGAGATAATAACTACCATGACTACTATTCCTGATGTTCATGGGAGCCAAATTCAATGTTGTCTGTAAAGCATTACGACTGTACATTTTTATATGTTTCTTCATATCAACTCCTTGGCTTTGGTTTAATTTTCAAAGCACCAGAGTTTATTATTGGGATTATAACAACAATGATAGCTCACATTAGTAGAATATTCATTACCACAGACCTGCATAATTTTAATATTTCACATACATTATTCCATCTGATGTCCACCACAATTCAAGAGGGAAGTCTTGGTCATATATCCATCTTACAGTTGAGAAACTGAGGCTGAGGAAGCTTAATTAATTTGTCAAGAGCAGAGTTAGAATTTTTAAAAATAGAATTGTGACACAAAAGCCCACATGTGTATCCAATTTCCTATATTACAATTAATTTTTTTAAGTAGCATACACTTAGATACACCACTAGAAGCACAAGCAGCAATAACAAAAAATAAATAAACTGGAAATTACCAAAATTAAATACTTTTGTGCTTCAAAAGACACCATCAAGAAAATTGAAAGAAAATCCACAATCACTGGTGAGGAAAAGAAAAAACCCACAATGAAATACCACTTCATACCCAGTAGGATGGCTGTAATTTTTAAAAGTAGATAATAATAAGTGTTGCAAGTATGTGGAGAAACTGAAACCCTCATACGATGGTGGTAGGAATTTAAAAATGATGCAGCCACTTTGGAAAACAATTTGAAAATATTAAACATAAAGTTACTATATGGCCCATCAATTCCATACCCAGGTATATGCCCAAAAAAAATGAAAACGTATGTCTGCACAAAAACCTGTACACAAATGTTCATAGCAGCATTATTTGATAGATAAAAATTAGGAAAAAACAAAATATCTATCAATTGGGGAAAGGATAAATAAAATATATATTCTTATAAATGCAATATTTCAACAATAAAAAGAATAATGTAAGCCAGGTGCTGTGGCTCACACCTGTAATCCCAGCAGTTTAGGATGCTGCGGCAGTTGGATCACTTAAGCCCAGGAGTTTGAGACCAGCCTAGACGACATAGTAAGATCCTGTCTTTACAAAAAATTGTAAATTAGCCAGTCATGGTGGCACATGCCTGTAGTCTCAACTACTCAGAAGACTGAGGTGGGAGGATTGCTTTAGCCCATGACTTCAAGGCTACAGTGAGCCATGATCACATCACTGCACATTCCAACCTGGACAACAGAGCAAGTCCCTGACTCTAATAAAATAAAGAAGAATGACACACTGATACATGCTACAACAGGGGTGAATCTTCTTTAAAAATATATATATGCTAAGTGAACGCCGGGTGCAGTGGCTCAAGCCTGTAATCTCAGCACTTTGGGAGACTGAGGCAGGCGGATCATGAGGTCAGGAGATCGAGACCATCCTGGCCAACATGGTAAAACTCCATCTCTACTAAAATACAAAATACCAGCTGGGCGTGGTGGCACACACTTGTAATCCCAGCTACTCGGGAGGCTGACACAGGGAAATCACTTGAATCTAAGAGGCGGAGGTTGCAGTGAGCCGAGATTGCCCCACTGCACTCCAGCCTGGTGACAGAGAAAGACTCCATCTCAAAAAAAAAAAAAAAAATATATATATATATATGTGTGTGTGTGTATATATATATATATGCTATATATATATATGCTATATATATATATATATATATATGCTAAGTGAAATAAGCCAGTCACAAAAGAACATTTTGTTCCATTTACATAAAATTTCCAGAATAGGCAAATCTATACAGATGGAAAGTACATTTGTAGTTGTCTAGGGCAAGCAGGGTAATTTGGAATAAGGAATGACTGCTAATAGGAATGGAGCTTCTTTTTGCAGTGATGAAAGTGTTCTAAAATTGATTATGGTGATAGACAATTCTTTGAATATATGAAAAAAAATTATTGAATTCTATGCTTTAAATGGGCAAGTTGTTTTGAATATGAATTATATCTCAATAAAGTTATTAAGAACAATAGCATATAGAAATCAATTGTCAGTGTTCATATTAGAAAGTTTTACAAAACATTTGATTTTTCACTCCTAGAACTGGTGAAATCAAAATTTTCACTATAGTGACTTTGATAATCTAAGCTCTTTTAAATATGTTAATAGCTGGTTGGCTACAGCAAGTGATTTAAGATTACATGCATAGCTCATGAGAAGATCTAAGGATTGGTGACATGCACCATGAGTTGTGTAAATTGTTTATTTTTTTGTCCTCCAGAATCAAGGAACTTCACTTCTGGGACTACTATGAATTCAAATAAAAAGTGGTAAAGGCAATAGTATTGTAAATAAATCAAGGAACATGTACCATTGGCATTGAAAGGCCACTTCTAACAGCTGTATCTAATTCACTCACATGACTTGGATTTCAAAGACTCAAGCACTTGAGAGGCAATAATAAGCAATGCCTCTGCCCCCCCCCCGAAAAAACCTGACCCATCTTAAAAGATAACAGAAGAAACAAAGCATTGTGATTTATAGTTGATGCCCATCTACTTTAGAGAAGCATCCACAGAGTGCCTTTCCATGATTTGGGGTTGATTTTTAGTCTATTGAGGCATTATGCCACCAATAAGAGCCATGAAACTGTAGCTGGAACAACTGGCTAGAAAGAAGAATGATTACCCTATAAACTGCTGCATCCTGTATGAGTTCATATTTAGGAGCTCTTTGCTCACAAGACAAGGGATGCCATTGCTCTCTAATTAGAGATTTTTATTTCCATTGGCAATAAAAATATATTTGAAACCAAGAAAATAAGGAAGAGGGGAAACGGATTGGCCTTAAGATTTTACGGTAGAAATGCCACTGGGTTACTGGCTGGCATTTTTAAAGCTTAAAGAGAGAAACTTGTGCAACTGTCAAAATTTCATCAGTATTACTGTTAGACAATCACATTCTAGAGAACAGAAGCAGAGAAGCAGTTTCAAGCATGTCCATTCGTAACTGAGAGGGAAAAATGAAAACAAGTTCCACCTCTCTTCTGCCTAATATAGAAACAAAATAGACATGACATGAGTGATATGAGGATATCTCCCATATGATATATTGATTTAACTTTGCTGGTATTTGTTTTATAATTATTCCATTTATTTGGTATTTCCTCTCTTTTTCTAGTCCTCAAAATCCCTTATTGAAGCTCTTTGTTTACCTAGCTTGTTCAGATACCATCACTAGGACCTAAAGTAAACACTCTCTAATGGGCTTCTCTGTCCTTTGACAGAGAAATACCCATATCTTTTCTGAGCCATGGTTGTCTTTCTGGAATTAACTCAACATTTGTAATTAAAGGTACTTGATTTTTCTCTGCTAAAGTGTTTATTGAAAGGTGGAGATGACATTTCTCTTTGGGGACATAAATCCTCTGATAAGCTCTGGGCTATAGAGTTAGGAACCTGTCTGGCGTGAACCACTACAGGCAAAGTGCATGCTAGACTTCTTTATGACCTTTAACAACTACATGATTTAATGACCTCTATGTGTACAGAAAAATCACTATTTATTAAATCCTTTCTAGTACTTGCTTGCAAGTTACTGCCTTGAATCGACTTTTCCCAAGTTAAAAAAAAGTACTGTGTAATTCTTCTTGATGCAGTTTGGGGATTTTTACTTGTTTGTTCATTGGTACAATAGAGACTAGAAGTGACCTCAAAAATGTTCTAAAATGAAAATGATTAACAAGTAATACTCCAAGGATAATACTGAAACTGATGCTGCATCACAATGACAAACTAGTGATTTTCAAAATTCAATTGTGATAAAGTTGGTCTCTAGGATTCTGTCTGAAATCATCTAAACAGATAAAAATGATCAGTCAACTCTAGAATGTTTCTCATCTGTTGTGATCTTCCCTTTATCCTCATCTGTTTATGTTCTTTGCTCTGTTATGCTGTTATGTTATGGCTACGCATGATTATTTCTCAGAAGGATTCCAAGAACGTCATGGCATTGGATTCAGACTTCCCAGTGGCAGCTGATTTCCCATTTTCAAACTAAACATGGAATTAGGTTCTTGGTGGCATTTTAACCCTTTTTTTCTTCCACTGCTATTACTTAACCCTCAAGAAAACAAACTATGAAGTACTGCAAATTAAAAGGTAAAGCTAGCATCTTCTTTACTTCTCCTTTTTGGGAGCAGGAGAATGTATATAGACACACTATGCGACTCAAGATTTAAGTTTCATCCTGTTCTTGAGTTTGAGGACCAATACTAAAGCTACTTTCATTTTCTTGAAGCCTTGTTATCACTGGGAGGGAGACCAATAGCAAAACTTGAGAGAGGCAGGATTGGTCAGAAGGCCCGGATCAACAATCCCCCACTCCCACAGTGAATCCCAGAGATGAGGAACAAGACAGAGGCAGAGAACATAGACAGCAATTGGTTCAAGGTTTACCAAGGAATTAATAAAACTCTACTGCAAGAGCCTTGCTTTAAACCCCTTTTACTTCATATTTACGTCTTTTTTTTCATAAAAGCAACATATACCTAAGTAAAGGTCTGCAAAACACTTAAGTTGCTATTTTTCCAATAGCAAAACACCGATAATGGATAATTGATTCATTAACCAATTCTAATAAGCAATTTAAGAATTCAAAATGTTCACCTTTGCAATCAGGTCATTAAAAGAACAAAGCATGATAATTTGGAGAAAATAAATTTTATAGGCATTTCAGAATTTTTTTTAACCTCAAAATGTTATTATCTCTTGCCTCCATTCATACTTTAGGAAAATGAACTTTAAAGGAAATGTGCCAGATTCTCTTCTTTTTGAACTCTGCAGGAGCTCCCATTGAATGAAACTATTGACTTATTAGGTTAAAAGGATTATCTTAATTTTTAAAAAGATTATCCTATTACCATCACTGGGCATGGCATTCTTTGGTTCAGCCACATCACACCAAAAAAGAAAATAACTTACTTAAAATAAAACTTAGCCTCTATTTCCAAGAAGCCTCAAATGCATGGAAATAGTCATATATATAAATTATGTATGTGTGAGCCTCTCTGAAGTCTAGGTTAATTCCCTGTGGTGCGCTCTATTCTATCCTGTACTTCTTCCACCTGAGACTTTACCACAAAATGTGTATTTACTTGTCTACCAATCCCCCATGTTTCCAAGTACCCTAGACTATAAGGTCCACAAGAAGAAACACGTTATAGATTTTGTGTGTGTGTGTGTGTGTGTGTGTGTGTGTTTAACTACTGAATCCCCTGCACGAGGCATGGAACATGGCACATACTTGACATTACAATTTGTTTGTTAATTTCTTTCCCTCAGAAGACTCCCTTCTTGAGAATGATGTAGATGTAATATCTATCTTTCTATCTCCATCCTTTTGTTCAGTGCCTGGGACAGAGCAGAAACTGAACAAATTAATGTCTCAATTAATGAATTACACAAACATGATATGTTTATAGCCCACGTAAGGACACTGATTGCAAAAAGGTGCTGCTCAGCTGTTACTCCTGGTCAGATATATTAAAACTCCCTCAAAAAAGGCAAAACATTTTTCAATTCTATAGTAAACACAATGCAAATGTGAGGGTGTCTATACCTGTTCAGAGACCATTCTTTAATAATGTTTCTTCTCTTTTTCTGAGTCCTAAAGTTGATCATCCTAAAGCTTCCAGTCAACATTATTTTATTCTCCTCAATAAAGTGTTTTCATATGCAACATGCTCCATTATCAAAATACTCTTCCAAACGTTTGGCCTTCATCCTATTTTTAGTGGATATGTACCAAAATTTCATAAATGGAAAGTCATTCTTCAGCCCTCTCAAGAGTAAAAGGTCCTTTTTCTTATGACCCTCTTAGATTGTTCCTGTATCGTGTCACTTAACATCCTCTGCAATGTCTCCATGCTATTCATAGACTACTATACATGAGGTACATATAGCTTTTAAAAGGTTTCATAAATCACATGTATTATACTTTATGGTTTCAAATTACTTCCATATCTCATTCTGCTCCTAAAGACTGTTACTGATTGTTATAGGTTGAATTGTGTTTCCACCAAAGAAGATATGTTTGAGTCCTAACCCCCAGTACCTAAGGATGTGACCTTATTTAGAGATAGGATATTTAGAGAGGTAATAACATTCCAATGAGGTCACTAGAGTGGACCTTCCTCCAATATGACTGGTGTCCTTATATTAATAGGAAAGAATTCTGGACACAGAGACAGGCACACAGGGAGAATGCTATGTGAAGACAGAGATCAGCGTGATGCCTCTGCAAGTCAAAGAATACCAAGGATTTCTAGCAAACCACCAGACAGTAGGTAGGGAAAAGGCATGGAATGAACTCTTCCTCATTGGCCTCAGAAGAAATCAAACCTACCAAATCAAAGCTGCCAACACCTTGATCTTGCATTTCTAGTCTCCAAAACTGTAGGGTAATAAATTTCTGTTCTTTAAGCCACCAAGTTTGTATTTTGTTATGGTAGCCCTAGTAAACTAATACGCTGGCCCTAAGAAACAGAGAAATTCCATGTTAAGACAATGTATACAAGCAGACAAATGAACAAGGTTATACTCTGAGCATATAAGATAGTCATGTTCTGCATGACATTTCAGTCTACACTACAGCAGACTGCATAGACAATGGTGGTCCCATGAAATCATTACATAGTATTTCTAGTTCACCTTTTTCTGTGTTTAAACATGTTTAGATACACAAACACCACTGTGTTACAACTGCCTGCAGTATTCAGTACAGTAACAAGCTGTACAGGTTTGTAGCCTAGAAGCAAAAGGCTACGTCATATTGCCTAAGTGTGTAGTAGGCTATACGACATCTAGGTTTGTATAGGTATACTCTGTAGCATTCTCACAACAATAAAATTGCCTAAGGACGTATTTCCCAGAATGCATCCCCATTGTTAACTGACATATGCCTGTAAATGTAAAAGCTGGGGATAAAAGTCAACGGCAAACCAAAGGATACAAACGTAGAATTGGGGGCAGTGGCATTTGTAGGAGGAGTATGACATCCATAATTCAGAGAAAGCACTGGGTATAATTCATAGGAGAGCAAGGTTAAATTTAGAGAAGAAAGGTGCTTTCTCAGCACCCAGACAGAAAAATGAAAAGGTGCTAAATTATAATAATGCTATTGTTGCTGATAACAGTGCTTACCATTTATTAAAGACACCCTATGTCTGGCATTATTTGCTATCATTTAATGCATAGAAAGTGCTTACAGAGAGTGATGGTTAATTTTATACGTCAACTGGGAGGGTGTTTTTGGATGAGATTAACATTTAAATCAGTAAACTTTGGGTAAAGCAGATTGCCCTCTCTAATAAAGACGAACTTCATCCAATCAATTGAAGGCCTGAATAGAACAAAAAGACTGCCTCCCAGAGAAAGAGAGAATTCCCCAACAGACTGCCTTTGGACCTAGACTGGAACGTCAACTCTCCTGGGTTTCCTGCCAGCTGATCCATACTGCAGATTTTGGACTTGTTAGCCATCATAATCATATAAGTCAATTCTTTATAATAAATTGTGTGTGTGTGTGTGTGTACCATTGGTTCTACTTCTCTGGAAAACCTTGACTAATATACAGAACAAATGCTCATTGAATTTTCGATATCACAATACTGTGCCATGTTAAGATAAGGATAACTCATTGTACAGATGAGAATAGCTGAGGTTGAGAGAGATTAAGTAAATTGCCTAAGATCACATTGTTAATAAGTGACAGAGTTAGGATTCCAGCCAGGTCTGTCTGATTCCAAAGTACATGCTTCTTCCATCATATATTGCTACCTGAGAGTTGACAATGAAGATAAAGATGAAGTAGAATATGAGATCATTTTCTAAGGATACAAATGGGTGAAATGAGGGACACAAGGGAAGATCAGGAACAACCAATATGGGGGAAGAATTAGGCCAGCGGTTTTTCACACTGTGAGCCCCAACATCCAGTGTTCTCTAGAGATAGTTCAGTGAATTCAACTTCTGATTTGAAATGTATATGTTTTAAAATATTATTTTATAGATAGGAACAAAAAAAATCACCCATTCTCAAATGTGTGAGTATATGTTAATTGTAGCACACTAGATTCATCCAAACATTATTCTGGGCTGTCAGGCTAATTTGTTTAGTATCCACTATGTAGGAAAGCTTCTGCTGACATCTCCTTGCATATATTTAGACCTGTTATGATCTGTTATTGGTTATCTCTGCACTGCATTAGTGAGCATGTCACTACAGCATACGTGGGCCAAGCTCAGTTAATAGCCCATCATATCTTTGACATACCTGTTTGCTTGAGGTCTCATCACAGCATAACAGAGTTGTACAACACCCAGGGAACAATAACAAGCCACATATGATATTATCATGGTTTTATAATACTTTATCATGCTTACTTGCTTTAAGGTGATATTGGTTATAGGATTCACCATCAATTTAACGATAGCCTTTTCAAAAAGAAGCACTATATTAACTATACACCGTTTTTAGAAATTAACAATATTATGCACTTATTCATGCAATCACCTACCCACTTTCTTCTTCAGTATCATAATTAAAGTTTTAGTCTAAGCGTTCTTCATATTCAGACCAAAAATATTCTTCTGAGTCACTCTCAGCCTTTCAGAGCTATGAATAGGGTTACAGTGACAAGCTGCATTCATAACACCTCCACCTGTAGGACAGGCAGTATAATTTCAAGGCATAATAAAGTGCTGAGCTTAGGCAACTTCTACTTTAATTACATTGCTTAGTATGCCAGACAAACTTCAGACTAAATATTACCTGTTTTTTTTTCAAAACTAGATCACAAAGTAATTTATCCCAAGAAATTTCAAGCAACAAACCAAATTTAAGTCAGCTTTGTGGTATGCAACCAATGCAAATAATTCAACTGAGGTCACAGGAATATGTACCTTTTATGTATTGATAAGTTCCCATATTACAACTTATTCCTGGGCCTGGTGGCGGACAAGTTTCTTTTGACATCAATTATAAAAGGCATCTCAATTTCAGAAACATGACACTGTGAAAAATACAAGCATGGAGGATAAAGAAAATTGCACATAAATGTTATACAAAATCACCGTAGCCTCTACTTTAGAGCACTAGGTTAACTTTTTCTTTGTATTTATGGGAGTAACTATCTTTTATTGTCACTTTTGTTTTTATATACTGTAGTCCCATGGAAGGTTTCATTTGAAAATTGATGAAAGTATTGTTTTTTAAACAATTGTGAAAAACATTGCCCTGGAAAAATGCAAGACACAAGATAGACAAGATAGAGCCTTTGCCTTAAGGACACATTAAAAGATGCATATTCTAAAAAAAAGAGGCAATGAAATGGTCAACAAATGCTTATAACTCAAAAATTATTCTGGAAAATAATTTAATAACTGTTAAGCTACCATTTTCTTCTACTGAAAAGTCCATTTTGCATGTCTAAATGTTTCACTTACTTCTAAAATTATTCAATTACTGAAGAAAATAATGTTATAAAAGCCTTAAAATATTTTCTAGATCTTTGTTTTAAACTAAGAAAGACTAAAAACTGTATCATTCTAAAACATATTGCATTAGAATTTAAATAAAGGATATTTTGCAACATGTGAAAGTTAAATGAAAATCAAATTTTAATGTTCATAATAAAGTTTAATTGAAACACAGCCATGCTCATTTGTTTGCATATTGTCTATGGCAGAGACTTATGTGGCTCACAAAGTTGAAAATATTTACTATCTGGCCCTTTACTCACAAAAGTATAGCAATGGATTTTGGTTGAAAAAGTGATGCTTTTGTGTTGGTATTGTTGTTTTAATTTCTAGAGTTTATAAAGATGTTTAAAATAAATAAAATGTACAAAGGGAGTCCCCTATATAGTTTCTCCACCTTGCTTCCTCTAGAACTGTGGTCGCTAATCCCAATCAACATAGGCTTCATTTTTGTGTCACACCTATAACCAATGCTGGACTCTAAGGTCTGGCCCTTGAATCACCTCTAAACACAGCTGTCAGTACCCCTGGGATTCTGCCTATTATGCTTAATTTTCACATATTTGCCTGACTGGTCTCAAATGGAATTCTAGAGTCTCTTTTTGAAATTCTTAAGCCTTCACTAGGCCTTTGGGAGTACATGTGAAGTCAGGTAGGAGGTAGCTGCACCTCTAGGCAGTTGCAAGAAGGAACTCTGCATATTTAACAAAGCTCAAAGTTTTAACATAAAACAAGGATATATAACCTTTTCAAAAGTAATGAAAACCTTCTTTTAACACACACAAAAGCCTCATCATAGTAGGTGAGGTCCTATTTTTATTCAATCACTGGAGACAGTATCTGAAGTCCCAAGCAGATTTTCATAACTCATTGAATTTCTATGACCTCTCATATGTTGTGTCCCATGATGCGAAAAGCACTGCCTAAAGAAGTGAAGTTATCAGGAGGCTCAGACATCAGTTAGCAGGTTATATAGGAGGGTTATATAGGAGAGTTCTAAGTAGAATTTCTAAGTAGAATTTAACCAGTACTGTCCCTAAAACTCAGCTGCTTGTTCCTATTACTCTCAGGTCAGGCCAAACCTGTGGGCACTCTAAATATTTATAAAACTGTCACCTCAGATATCTTATAACTCTTACCTAAGGCTAAGCTCTAAATCACTTTAAAACATTTTCAAATAACCCTCTTACCTGACCCTGAGCCATATACATCATTTCCTTTTCTGTTTTTGAGAGTAGAGTCTCATAGGTGTCCACTCCTACTCCATGCTTTCTTCTCCAATTAAATTTTCTCTTTCAGTAAGCAGCACCACTATCCCCTCCATTATGCAAATTAATAAATCTAGATGTTATCCTTAACTCTTCTCCTTTCCTTTTCCATTGCTAATTAATTACCAAACCAGTTGATTTTACCTCCTAAATGTCTTTCAAATCTCTCTCTTGCTCTCTTGCTCTCTCTCTCCCTACTGCCACTCTTTCAGTTCATCTTTTCTTTTGCAAAACTGCAACAGTATGTGAATCAGTTATGTCCCTCCCCTGTTTAAAAGCCATGGCTTTTCACTTCCAGTACGATCAAGCCCAAACAAAGCTTACAAAGCCCCTTATGTTCTGGCCCCTTTTAGCGTTTCCAGACCCATCTCCCACAAATTTCTGTCACACATTTTATGTTCCAGTCATAGGGAACTTCTCAGGATTCTTTGAAGGTGCCACGCTTACTTATCCTGACAGTCCTCCACACTATCTGTTCAAATTTTTCCTAACCTATCCCCACCCTCTTTGGATAATTCCAATTGAATAACCTCCTTTAGGTGTGAATGCAAGACACTTCCTCCAGCAAGCCTTCCTTGCCCAGCCTTAGACTAGGTTAAGTGCCCCAGTTGAGTGCTTCTGTGAAGCCCTTGAGAAACCTGGGTTTCAGATAATTGTTTCATAAAGGCAGCAACAATTTCCTTCTTGCTACCTCTACCTTTGTAATGTTTCACTTAGAATACAGAATTTGAATGAGATTATCTTCCAAGTTAGCCAGAATCATGACCTACAAAAGAAGTACTGCTCTATCTCAGCTCGTTAGAGCAAGCTATAGGAAAATTTTCTGGCTATATCCAGATATAGTTTTAGGGCTGAGAGTCCTAATAATCCTATGGACCTAGCAAAAAACTTCATTTCCTTTCCCCATGAGCAAGGAATTAGTAAGCATGCTATCCCACAAAGGCTAAGTCAGAAGGGACACAAGAAAACTTTGATGGAATAATTGTTTTAAGTATTAAAAATCTGCCCACAGTCCCACTTGCTTTGACTCCTTTTTAGCAAAATGATGCCAGCACCGCAGGACTGTCGAATGTCATCAATTTACAATATACATATGTCTCCAGGGTTAATCACCATGAACTCATAACCATCACAAAAAGATCTTTATTAAATTGTTCCATGGAAGAGTCTTGAAATGGTCTGAATATTGTACTAAACAAATTATAAAAGGCCCTGACATACAAAGTTTTAGAATTTGAAATCGTAATTTATGTCAAAAGATAGTAATAATAGAGCTGCACAGAAAATAGGAAATTTGACAAGCCTTGCAACTTGAATACAGCTGTGAAAAACTCTGAAAAAAGATTTTTCAGAGCTCTGTAGGAATGTAATTCTCTACATCAAGCAATCTAATAGTAAATTAAATTTGTACAAGCTTCTTGCTAAAAGAAGCCTAAGCTCTTTGCGGACACAAAGCCCTACAGTAAAGCTACTTCGTAATGCCAATTTCACACTGAAACAACTATGTGGTACATTGATTCTAGAGTGCTGAAGAGGACCAATTGAAATAGCAATGTTTCCTCCATGATAATGCACTTGACATATTTGTAAATTGATCTTTCTGCCAAGATCTCCAAATAACCAGACCTTTATCATAGTCTGTTTTCCCCTCTTGACCTCATCGCATCTCAGAGGTTTTGCTCTAGGAAGATGCCCTACACGGATGCACTGGGATCGAAATTGCCAAAATTGCTGCTGAATCAGAGAAGTTTTTAAAGTTTGACAATCAATATATAGCTGCATGCTAAATAGTTAACATCCTTCCCTGATGGTTTTGCAATACTATGCTTATATTGTAGCTCTATCATACTGAAATTACAGGCTCTTGTGAAAGACACTAGCAATAATAATGCATTTTATAGCAGTGTTCACTCAAGGACCTTTAAACAAGTGTTAACGTTTATGTATTGAAAATTATTACACTGTTCCACTCCCTCCCATAAAACATAACTGGAAAACTATGATCTCCCTAGTGTAACAGTTGGCTCTGAGGGATATTTTGACTGTCACATCAAACAAAATATTGATGAAGCAGCTAAGAAAAATAGATTCCACTTCTCTCTTTAGCAAGGAATTAAATATTAAAACTACACTATGCCTTATAAGTATATAAGAATATTCCTTAAATCAAGTGATTAATAATTTAAATAGCATATATAAACTATTAGAATAAACTTCAAAACAAAGAAGGACTTTTTAAAACTTGTGAAATTGACTAAAAAAGTTAATTATATAATTATTCATACACAGATATTTTGTATATAGACATAAGTAATTATAATTTTAGTCATATATCATGTACAAGAGGTACTTTTAGAACTCTGAGAGTTAAGTTAATCAAAATTGACACAAAATTAACATATATTCCCAGTTGAAAAATCTCAACTGTGTAATAACAAAACATGGTCAGCAAAAGGAAGATGAATGGAAGAGACTATTGAGAGACTGGTGTAGAAAGTCAACATTTGTTAGTGTTCACGCAACATTGTTCAAGACAGAGGGGCTCCTATCCCAGAGGTGGCCTCCTCCAATTCCCACAGGATATAAAGCCAAAAGAGAATATGGACACCCTGGGCTGTCCACATTGTTGGCATTTGCCCATGGACTGACTAAAGGGACTCACGGTAATCAGGAACCTTGGCAGCTGTACATCACAATATAATTGTTCAACACATATTGGCCTTTGTTTTATGCATCTATGTTAGTTTGATTTGGACAGGTTTGTCTCTCAGACAAACCTGAGATAATGCATACGTATTGATCAGAACTAGACTAAACCCTTGCTTGAGTAGCCAACTAGTCTCCCGTGGCAACATTTTTACAAACACCCACAACAAACTGCAAAAATACTTATGGCTCAGCCATAATTTTAGTTTTCCTCACAAATCGCAAACATGTAAATAAAATGTAAATATAAAATCATCATGATGAATTCGTAGTAGTGTATTGTAATTTATATAACCAAATAAGTGTGGTCCCATTAAAAATGGTCATCATTACAAATCTTTCATAATATACTTATTATAATTATATTTGCATTGCTCAGAGCACTTAGTTCTCTTCATTAAGCACTGTCTTTAGGCTGACAGGGTGAGGTGACTTACGCCTGTAATCCCAGCACTTTGGGAGACCAAGGTGGGAGGATAACTTGAGGGCAGGAGTTCTGAGAGCAGCCTGGGCAACACAGTGAGATACTGTCTCTATAAAACTTAAAAAAAAAAACTTAGCCAGGCATGGTGGCACACACCTGTAAACGTGTAGTTCCAGCTACTTGTGAGGCAAGATAGAAGGCTCACTTGAGCCCAGGAGGTGGAGGCTGCCGTAAGTTATGATTGCGTCACTGCACTCCAGCTGGGGCAACAGAGTGAGACCCTGTCTTTTAAAAACAAACAAAGGAACTGTCTTTAAAGTTTGCAATGCAGTTTTTTTAATGAAGACACCTAAAATTAGGTAGCAGTTGGCTGTTAACAAAGGAAATTGTGATGAAAAATCTTTATATTTTCAGAGTGAATTTGATTTTGTTATACAGTCAAAAGTCACTTGGAAGCAAGTCCAAGAAACTAGTCTGGGTAATATAATTTTTAACCTAAAGCAAGCTATGAATATAAAATAATAACTATAAAATAATGAGGCTTATACTAATGAGAAGAAATTTATGCATTATTTAGAAAGGCAATTTCATAATGAGACCCAAAATTATTTTGATCAAAGCCAGAATGTTTAGGATACAAGTGTGGTTTTCATTAGGTAGCTATTTTGAACCACCATACCTATTCTGATATAAAAATTCAGGTGTATTTGTTTTAAAATCTCTCATTACTTTTTGTTTAATAATTACAAAAGCATCTCAAATTATCTTACTGTTAACTTGAGACTTATACTATGTGATTCTTTGATGAATTTCCACCTTAAATCCTAACAGTATTTTACTCTTTGGTCTTATTTGAGACTTATCAGCAGAGTTTACAAGAGATCCCATATGCCTTGTAAGAAATCAATGGCATTTGCATACTTGGATTCTGTGAGGTTCTCACAATTCCTCAGTATAGACCTAGACTTGTAGCACAGATAACATGACCAAAATTCAAGTTATGTCATCTGACACACAGTTTGATATACACTCTCACAACTAAACGAAACATGAAAAATTCAGGGCATGAGAGAAGAGACAGAGAAGAACAACTTGAATAACTACCTTAAAAGGTGTGAGAAAATGTAAACTTTAAAAATTGCTCCATATTAAAAAAGCACAATCTCTGTTGGTGACCATTTATAAATCAATCCCACTTGTATACGAATTATGAATTCTATGTTAATATATCACTTCTAGTTTAAAAATAGCTTGCTATTTCATAAATGTTATTTTCATAAAAGTTTCAACTTAATTTACTTGTTTGCCTTGATATTCACAAACTACCTGAATTTTTCATGGTGAAATTCTCTTAGATGATGTTTATTTTATATATATATGGATTATGACAGTTCGGATGTCTTTCAAAATTTATACTTGATGTGAAATCCATGCAAAATTTAAAAGTAAGAAATAACTTATATATTATTTTCCAAACTGTTTTGGTTTTCCAATGACAAAACCTAGACATATAAAGAGATATTCAATACAAACTATAACCCATACCATAACAATTTTACTCTTTTGTGACTCTCAAACTGAAGGGATCCTATTCAGAAAGTTAAATTCTAAGGCATTTAACAACACATGATAGAAATATGTGATATGTTTCCTGTATATCTAGTAAGGCCATGTGAAACACAGTTTTTCATAAATTAAATTCTCATACGGGCCCACACACTGCATATACAGATCGAGAGTCACAAAATTATATTCAACAACCATTAATTGAGCATCTTATATAAACAAGGTACATGTACTATAATGACTGTAAAAATATGGTAATCCATAATAATAGCAGTTAACACTGGGCTAACGTTTCACATTCCTTTTCTCAAGGGATTAACTCCTATGATATAGATCCTATTAGTCTCCAAATTTTAAAGGTCAAGTCACACACAAAGATGTTAAGGGACCTGCCTCAGGTCACACAGCTACTAAACAGTAGACACAGAATCAAAATAATCTGACTTCAAAGCCTATCACTCTTGAAGACTAAGCAGTACTGCCCAACTTAATGCAGAAAAATACATTTTCTACACTTTAAGAATTGCAGTCCAGAAGGCCAGAAGGAAATTTGTAATCACTGGTATTTTAGGTGATTGTCAGTTCCTATAAATAGTAGGAACTTAACTTTTAAAAACATACCTATTCTTAGAGCAACTTATGAAATATTTTGGAGAACAGAAATGAGTATGTTCTTAACAAACTTAGTAGCCTTTATAATACATTTTCTTTGCAAACCATCCTGATAGCATTTTTAAAACTATATTAATCAGGTGATTTGTAAAAAGAAAATTATATAAAAACCCACTTTGATAGATCAATAGTAAGCTATTTTTAAGTTAAATAGTATTTAGAAGTATTCATGGAATATTCATTCTTCTGAAAACTGCATTTTTAGACTGATTGGCATTTAGGTTCCTCAAAGTTCTCTGCTAAAAAAAGTCTATAATTTATGCCAATTAACATTCTGATTTATAAGTAGTAGGAAAGTTGATCAATAGATAAGCCAATTTTATAAATGGAGTAACAAAAGGTGCTATAACTTCAACACAAAAAGATAATTCCAAAGAGTAAAGTCCTTCTCTCTCATCCACAGGGAGGAGCTCTCCTTCAAGGGCCAATGGTCTCTCCTTAGCACTGGAGTTCCAGGATTAACTGCACATGCAGAGAACTAAACATAAGAGAGATGTGAAAGCTAAATTCCTTCCCCCCTACAGACATATATGAGCTATTTATAATATATTTGACTTTTTTGATACATCTGTATGCTTATTCATTGAGTAATTATGAGTCAAGTAAGGTCCTATGAGAGAGCTGTACCTATTCATTCATTCACACAGGTAAAATAACAGGAACAAAGTAGATGCAATACTCAAAGAACACTTCAAATACGAAGTGCTACATCTAATAACACTTTGCCTAAGATTCCAAACTTAGACACTATTTTAAAAAAATCATTAAAGTTTGCAAGCTTCTATGGCTTATCACATTATGATATGAATATAATTTATTAAATATCAGTTGGATATAACTTCAGTATCTATTCCTATGGTTTTTAAAATGTATAGCTTGTAAAGTTAACTTTTTCAAGATAAATATTTCAACAAATTTGCTTTCAATTTTTAAAGGAAGAATAATTTACTTGTGGCAAATACTAAATTTACTCAGTCTCATAGCAATAAACACTTTAAGCATATATTTTCTACCAACCCCTCAAAATTTTCTTTTGCAGAATTCAGTCAAGAAACATTTTCTGAACACCTACTATATGCAGGCATGGCACCTGTATGTGCCAAGATGACAATCAAGTGTCCAAGGCATGAGGGGGAAACCAATAAACCACACGTATTTGTTACTAACAAGCTTTCCAGTTTCTTAGAAAAATCAAAGAAAACAACCACATAGTAGCATATCTGGGTCTTGAGATTCTAACTTTTTAGTTGCAGGTAGATGTGGCTCTTTCAATCAGCTTAACTTCATTCTTTCATCTCTTCTTAATGCTGTTTCACGCCATAATACCCACATTTTCTTTCAAAACAATGAATGATAGAGCATCTTTTTAAAAACTGCTTGTTCCATTTCCCCAAACCCAGCCCATACACACGCCCTCCTCTTTCGTGGGCACGTGTCCTTCCAAAGCTCGGTTGGCCACCTTCTCACCTGAAAAAAAGTTTGGAGACAACGCTGGCCTTTTCCAGAGGCGACCTCTGCATGGTCTCTCGGGCGCTGGGGTCCCTGCTAGGGCCGACTGGGCTCAAGCTCCTAATGCCAAAGGACCTACTCCTCTGGGTGCCTGCCGCTCAACCCTTTTTCTCTGACCTGCCGTGATGTCATTTGCTTCCAACTCCCCCCACCCACCCCTACTCCACACACCTCCCCTTCCTCTTGCTCCTTACCCCGCCTCCACTGCCCAGGTTAAAAGCCAGCCGAGTGCTGCCTGGTCCGGCCCCAAATTTGCTCTAGCGGCTTTCTCCACCCACTCCGCACCCCCCCACCCCGCCCGGGGCCGCACCCCCGCCCGCTCCTTCCTTCTCTCCTCCTTCCCTCCCTCTCCACCCCGCACCTCCCTCCCTCGCGCGGGCTCCTTCCAGGTCCGTGTCCTTACCGTCCAGCACCAGGCCCATCCCACAGGTGGGAGACAGTCGCGGCCGCTCGTCAAGTCCAGTAGGCAACGCTCCAGGACGCAAGAAACTACGGGCAGGAGAACTGGCTCCCCGGGGAGCCTCCTGGGCTCTCCTTCACGTCAGGGTCCGCCAGACCCAGGACCAGCTGCCACCAGCTTCCCCGAGCCTTCCTCCTCCTTTTCCTCCTTTTCCAGATGACCCTAGCTGGGTTCCTGTTACGTTTGCAAGGTGCATTTTGAAAAGGGAAGGAAAATATTCCTTTCATGCATCAAAATACAGCCTTAGAGAGCCAAAAAGTTACGCGGCCATGTGGATCTAATGCATTTACCTTAGCGATTCCTTTGCGTGTCGTGTCGAAGAAAAGAACCAAGCATGGTTAGTTTAAGGCTTAGGTGAGTTAACTCCAAGTATGGCACAGAAATCTTAGGAGGCATACTTAAGGAAAAAAAAAAAATCTACAAGGAGGTAAGAGGAGATAATGCTTTGCCTAATTGCCGGCCCAGGATTTGTTCCTTGTCTGTCCTTTTTAGTCCAGTGTGCATTTTTAAAGAAGGCTTTGGTGTGTTTTAGCGACAATGACAAAGAACAATGTAAACTAACCCGCCCTCCTATAGATTTCCTAGTCTCAGTCAGCAAAACATCTTGACTAATCCACTGAAAGGAATCCAAGCAGTCTTTGAAGCGTAGGTAATGTGTTAACTTTGACCTGACTCAGAGAAACGCCGTCTTCAACCCTCTGAGGGCATCTGGGCATTCCCAAGCATAGTCACCTTCCTTCTCAGCATTTGGTGTGAGGATTGCGTGTGTCTCTGGTGGTTCTTAAAGAGCCAACCCTCTAATCAATCCCTGACCCCTATTGTGTAAAAGCAAGCACACATTGTTTGAATTGAAAAATTTAAAGGAAAGTAAAAATTTTGGCCTGATTACTTTATTGCCGACACATCTAAGGCAAGGATCTTGTGAATTATATTATTGTTGACTTGTGATCATCCAAACACAGTACAAATAAAACTGTGCATTTCATAATGCTGGAAAGACAGGCACATGTGTTGGAATTAAAGAATGTGTTCAGCAGGTTTTCATAGCTCTGCTTTGCACTTCAGTGGACAAAAGCATACCTTTTTTTCTTGATATTGTAAAGTAAGATTTAGAAACATTTAAACTTTATTATCCTAAATTTGAATTGTAGAGAAAAGAGGAAGGAGATAAACCAAATTGCATTAAGTTAGACACCAGGAAAGAACTTCAGCGTTTTTAACTCACCATCCAATCTGTTACTTGAAATCCTCTGCCTGTGTTTTCATCTCTCCAGTATGACAAAATTTGAGACTCTGTCTTCACTATTGACTTTTCCCAGACATGTGATTGAACTCACTCCATCCACTTCCCCATCCCCCAACTGTTGTTTGCTTGATAACTATTAGTGTGGCCCATCAAATATAATAGATGCATTTTGAAATAAATTTAAAATTAGTTCTCCTTTGTGATCAACAAGCAAGTGAAAATAAAGGAATTAAGAATTAAGTTCCAAAGAGGATTGTAGGAGCTGACCAAGGAATATGGCTGGAGGAGACCCCAAATGTTTTTCAATCAATCCTCTTCTTCTGGAAAGAATAAAACAGTTACTTGAGTTCCTACTATTTGCCAGACATTACTCATATAACCCCTACAACAACTGTGTAAATAGGTGTTATCTTCAGTTTTCAGCTGAGTAAGCAAACAAGAAAAGTTAAGTAAATGCCTATAATGATAGAGCTAAGATTCAAACCTGAGTCTAGTTCTAAATCATTACTCCTATAACTGTGTAATACTGCTTCTAATCAAACCATCCCTCATGTATTTCTATACTGTCAATTATACATCCACCTAATTTTTCTACTCTCATTAGTTTCATGAAATAATAACTTCTAGACCTGTTCAACAATGAAACAGGAAAACATAAATCTACAAATCAAGTAGCCACTGGAGTAATGTACTTTTAATGAATTACATTTAACTATAATATTCCATTTTAAGCATGTACATACACATGTACCTAGGAAGACCACAGATTTTTATTGTAAAACATTACAGCCCAAATTTGTTTTGGTAGAAATAAAACTTCACCATTATTCAGAGCTTTAACACAGCAAGCATGTCCAAATGCACTAATTGAGACATGATATTCAGGATTTGCCTCTAGGTACATACCTAATGTGGGAATGAGGACTTATCTACCAGAAAAGTGTTCAAATGTGGCTTAAGGTTATGACTGAAATCCTAAACGTGTCTTTGAAATGTCAGGAACAGGAAACAGATTAATGAGCCAGGGTGAGAGTGGGTGAAACAGTGAAGCTCTTCTCTCCAAGCTGCTCAATAATTGCTCATATCATTTTATAACAATTTTATAATTGCTTACGGTTGTTGGGCACTTACCATATATGCCAATTATAATGACAAATACACAGCCTGTTTTGCCTTTTTTAATCTTTACAATACCTTTATGGGATAGGTAACTTCTTCATTAACTATATATTACAGATAATGAAACTGAGGAACAACAAGTTTAATATTTTCCCAAGCAAGTTGCACAATTAATAATAACAGAGGAAACTAGGATTTAAACCTGAACAATCTATGGCCTGAGCCCAAGCATTTAATGACTTCAATTTCCTAATGTTTTAAGCAAGAATTACCTTAAACATAGAAGACTGGATGGCCATTTGTGTGGCATCATTTTAAAGGTATATTAAAAAGAAGAGTGAGGAGGAGTAGAAGAAAAGGAAACCAACATTTATTTAGAATCCACTTTGTGTTCAGCAATGTACTGGGTGCTTCTTATAAATGATCTCAATATATGAAATACTATAATTGATAACCTTCCCATCAAACATTACTCACCCTGCCAGGTTTTACCATTTGAAATCATGAGAGTGAACTTTCACAATACTTTACTTATCCACCATATTCAACTTAGTATTTCTGAGATTCTCTCATGAGTGGGCTTTAATAGTGATAAGTGGGTAGCAATCCCAAGTGCACTAAAACCTGAAAAAGTAGAAGAAGAAAAGAAATAGTCACTCCAACAGGAAAGAAAAACTCATTAAAAAAATACAAGGACTTGTCAGTTTCATATATGTATTCTGGTTGTGCTTATAAGTTTATCTAAGCTAGAAGGGTAAGAACAGCCACAGCTCTTCAACAGTGGACCACAGTGATTACCTAGGATGTAAACACATATTACTGTCTCACAAAGATGTTTCAGGACTAGAAAGAGGTGTCCTGGGACATGAGTAGGCCAGATTCCAGTTTACTTTTACTGCTTCCAAAATAATGTTTGGTCTGACAATTCTGTTTATAAACACACATGCACACCAACTTCTATTTATATACATACATAACCCCTCTTCCCTACAACCTCCTTGGAGGCACGAATTGCATCTTCTGTTTTCCTTTGAATTCACCACTTATTGTGTAATACAGTATATGCACTCAAACAACCATTTTCTCTTGGGGTTACTGACCTAGTGGTTGAAATGTCATTCTAAAGGGCACATCTGAAGATGCATAAGAGGTGAATGGTTACTATTAATTTTTCACCAAGCAAGACCTTTGTGCTAAAGCAGATGTACAGAATAAGGCAGTATCTCCACCCTTCAAAATTCCAAATCTGGACATCAACATCCTCTGAACATGATAGAGTATAGTGGAAATAGCTTGGGCTAAAGCAATAAAGAACTAGGTTTTCAATCCTGGCACCACCATCCACTTAGCTGTGTGACCTTAAGTAAGTTACTTAACCTTTCTGTGTTTTGTTTCCTTGCCTGAAAATGAGGTTAAATATACCCACCTTGGTCAGGTGTCATGGCTCATGTCTGTAATCCCAGCACTTTGAGAAGATGAGGTGGGAGGATTGCTTGAGCTCAGGAGTTTGAGATCAGCCTGGGCAACACAATAAGACCTCTTCTCTACAAAAAAATCAAAAAATTAGTCAGGTGTGGCAGTGTATGCTTCTAATCTCAGACACCTGCAAGGCTGAAGCAGGTGGATGGCTTGAGCTAGGGAGATAGAGGCTGCAGTGAGCCATAATCATGCCACTGCATGCCAGCCTAGGTGACAGAGTGAGACCTTGTCCAAAAAAAAAAGGTACCCACCTCATAGGGTTGTTGAACAGATTACATTATGGTCTCTCTACCTCAGTACTATTGACATTTGCGTGTGGATAATTCTTTGATGTGGGGGTTGCCCTTGTACTGTAGAATGTTCAGCAGTATCTCTAGCTTCTACTCACTAGATGCTCAGAGAACCACACACATATCCTAGGTTGTAACAAACAGGACTGTTTCCAGAGATTGCCAAATATCTTGGGGAGAGAGGTACAAAACTGTCCCCAGTTGAGAATCATTAAATAAAATAAATTAAATGTGATACATATACCAGACATAAAGGGCTTATAACCTAATAAACACTTAATAAATGTTAGAAATTATCATTACATACCACTGGTTATAAATTAGAAATTTGTATAGGATTGCAAAACAGAATGCTACAGAAAACTGAACTCTCTAAAAGCTGTCAGAATTCTCAGGAACACTGAAATCTCTTGTTCTCTAAGAAATTGTTGGTATTTGAAATAGATGAAAAGGGGTAAATCAAGTACTCTTGCAACTGTAAAAAATTTTTATTGAGAGGCAAAATTCTATTTGTATATGGTGAAAATGTCCCATTGTGTTGAAATAACATTTTAAAGCTCTGTTGTTTGGTTGCTATAATTTTCAGCTTATCATCAGCGGTATATCTGTAACTGTGTTCAGATGGAATTTGGCACCCTGATGGGTCTTCTGTAACTTAAAGACAGTTTCTCATTAAGGAAGTCTTAAAGATCTTCAACCTGTACAAAATGGGAGCTTATTAATGCTGCTAATAAACTGAAATAATTTTGAACAATATCAAAAATACAACTTTGTTATAAATCTAGAAGCTACTAAATTCTCTAGGATTTTCTAAAGCTACCATTCATGAAATGTTTTATTGTTCATATGGGTTCTCTTCTCATTTTCTTACCGAAACTTTTCTAGAAACCAGGGAATTCATAACACAGATTAAATTTTCATTGGTGATACCATGCTGAAAACCAGATGCTATATATAGAATTAGGTAATTAAAAATTTGAATTCTAGAGAGAGATCCAAGATGGCCGATTAGCAACAGCTCAGGATTGTAGCTCCCAGTGAAAGCGCAGAGAGCGAGTGGACGCCCGCACTTTCAGAAGAATTTCTGTTGCCCACAAACTGGGAGCTACCCAGCGGAGGAGACACACGGGTCGCCAGCGCGACTCTTTTGGCTGGTGTGGCTGTTTTGCCGGTGCCCCGGCGCCGCGCTGCTTCTCAGTGCACAGTATATGGGACTGGGTGCCCTTTGAGTCGGGCTCAGCTGGTCCCATCCCCACAAGGAGAACAGCAATTGGAAGCGCTGAGGACTGAGAGTTTCATAGCAAGCACAGCTGAATCCAGGAAGGCCTAGCTCTGTGGGGAAAGGGCGTCCACTGAAGGAAAACTAAGAAACAGAAAAAACTTCATCACCAACAAGCTGGACGTCCACTCAGACCCAATCTGAAAGTCGGCAATTACAAAGACGACAGGTGGATAAATCCACAAAAATGGGAAGAAACCAGTGCAAAAAGGCTGA
>CAUYLG010053690.1:0-18118 GCA_963573385.1 Cacajao melanocephalus | reverse complement strand
CAAGGTAGTCCTCCAGACCCCACTGTCTGTCTGTCTTCTCTTCCGCGCACTCTCTCCTCCAGGTTGTGAACATCTCCGAGTTGGGGTGAGGCCTCCCGCAGGCCGGGAGCCTCCTGGCAGACGTGCCGGTCCCCGACACATTTATGTTCATCAAGGATATTGGCCTGAAATTTTTGTTGTTGTTGTGTCTCTGCCAGGTTTTGATATCAGAATGATGCTGGCCTCATGTAGAATGAGTTAGGAAAGATTCCCTCCTCTTCATTTTTTTTTTTTTGGAGTAGTTTCAGTAGGAATGATACCAGCTTTTACTTATACATCTGGTAGAATTTATCTATAATCCATCTGGTCCTTAGCTTTTTCTAGTTGGGGCTTTGTATTACTGATTCAATCTCAGAACATGTTATTGGTCTGCTCAGGGACTCAATCTCTTCCTGGTTTAATCTCAGGGGTTGTATGCTGTCAGAAATTTATCTATTTCTTCTAGGTTTTCCAGCTTGTGTGTACAGAGGTGTTTACAATAGTCTCTGAAGGTTTTTTGTGTTTCTGTGGGGTCAGTAGTAACGTCTCCTTTGTCATTTTTTATTGTGTTTATTTGAATTTTTTCTCTTGTTTGTATTAGTCTAGCTAGCAGTCTTTCTATCTTATTACTTATTTCAAAGAACAATCTCGTGGATTCATCAGTCTTGTGTGTGGTTTTTTATGTCTCAATCTCCTTCAGTTCACGTCTGATTTTGGTTATTTCTTGTTTTCTGCTAGCTTTGATTGGTTTGCTCTTCTTTCTCTAGTTTCTGTAGATGTGATGTTAGCTTGTTAATTTGAAGTTTTTCTAACATTTTGTTGCGGGCATTTTGTGCTATAAATTTCCCTCTTAGCACTATTTTGACTGTATCTTAGAAATTCTCATATGTTATATATTTTTTCTCATTAATTTCAAAGTTTCTTGATCTCTGCATATATCTTATTATTTGCCCAGAAGTCAATCAGGAGCAGGTTGTTTAGTTTCCATTTAGTTGTACGGATTAAGTGATTTTCATAGCATTAATTTCTATTTTTATCACACTGTTATCCAACAGTGTGGTTGGTATGATTTTGAAGTTTTTTCTTTGCATTTGCTGAGAGTTGTTTTATGCCCAATTGTGTGGTAAATTTTAGATGTGCCATGTACAGATGAGAAGAATGTATATTCTGTTGGTTTGGGGTGGTAAGTTCCATAGATGTTTATTAGATTCATTTCCTCAAGTGTTAAGGTGCCAAATATCTTTCTTAGTTTGCTTAGTTTGCTTTCTTAGTCTGCCTAATACTTCAATGGATGTTAAATCTCCTACTATTATTTTGTGGTTATATAAATCTCTTCATAAATCTCTAAGAACTTGCTTTATGTATCTGGGTGCTCCTGTATTGAATGCATATATATCAGGAGAGTTAGGTCTTCTCATTGAATTGAGCCCTTTATCATTATGTAATGCCCTTCTTTGTCTTTGATCTTTGTTAAAGTCTGTTTTGTGTGCATTTAGAATAGCAACCTCAGCTTTTTTTCTGTTTTCCCTTTACTTGGTAGGTTTTTCTCAATGCCTTTACTTTGAGCCTATGGGTTTCATTGCATGTGAGATGGATTTCTTGAAGACAGCATACCATTGAGTTTTGCTTTTTTATCCAAATTGCCACTCTGTGCCTTTTAATTGGGGCGTTTAGTCCATTTACATTTAAGTTTGATATTGATATGTGTGGATTTAATCCTGTCACCATGTTATTATCCAGTTAGCTGCAGACTTGTTTGTGTGGTTGCTTTACAGTGTCACTGGTTTATGCACTTAAGTGTGTTTTTGTAGTGGCTGATAACAGTCCTTTCCACATTAGCACTCTCTGCAGGATCCCTTGTAAGGCAGGTCTGGTAGTAATTAATTCTCTAAGCATTTGCTCATCTGAAAAAATATTTCTCCTTTGCTTATTAAACTTACTTTGGCCAGATATAAAATTATTGGTTGAAAATTACTTTCTTTAAGAACGCTGAATATAGGACATCTTTCTGACTTACGAGGTTTCCGCTGATGGGTATGCTGTTAGCTTGATGGGATTTTCTTCATAGGTAATTTGTTCCTTCTTTCAGCTACCTTTAACATTTTTTTCTTTCATATCAAACTTGGAGAATCTGATGACTATGTGTCTTAAGGACGGTCTTATTGTGCGGTATTTCTCAGGTGTCCTCTGCATTTCCTGAATTTGAATGTTGGTCTCTCTAGCAAGGTTGAAGAAATTTTCATGAATGATCCTCAAATATATTTTCCATGTTGTTGGCTTTCTCTCTCTCTCTTTCAGAGATGTCAATGAGTTGTAGATTTTTTTATCTTTAAATAATACCATATTTTTTAGAGGTTTTGTTCATTCTTCTTTATTGTTTTTTCTGTATTTTTCTCTGAGTTATTTCAGAAAGCCAATCTTCAAGCTCCGAGATTCTTTTCTCAGTTTGGTCAGTTCTTCTGTAAATACTTGTGATTGTATTATGAAATTATTGTAGAGTGTTTTTCAGCTCTATCAGATCAGATTATTCCTTCTTTCTTATAATGTCCACTTTGTCTATTAGCTCCCATATCATTTTATCATAATCCTTAAATTCATTGGAATGGATAACTTTCTCTTGTATGTTGATGAGCTTCATTTCCCTCCATATTCTGAATTCTTTTTCTGTGATTTCTGCAATCTAAGCCTGGTTAGGAACCTTTGCTGAGGAACTAGTATGGTTGTTTGGAGGTAAGACACTGGCTTTTTGAGTTGCCAGAGTTCTTACACTAGTTCTTTTTCATCTTTGTGCACTGATGTTTTGTCAGTCTTTGAAACTGGTGACCATTGAGCTTTTTTTCTTTTATCCTATTCAATGTCCTTGAGGGTTTTGTTGTGGTATAAGGTGGGTTCTGTCAACTGTCTTAATTTCTGGAGAATTTTAGGAAGACAAAGCTCAGCTCAGAACTCCTTGGCTGCATGTTCTAATTCTTGGGGGCTGACATTTGGCCTCTGGCTTTGTTCTGTGTCCCCTGAAGGTTAGGAACATGCCATGCTGGAGGGGCTGAGTTGTTCCTGGACCACTGGTCAGAAGAGTCCAACAAGTGACTCCAGCCACAATGCTTTGTAGGGTGGTAGCAGCAGCATCTATCCTCATTTGCCTGTGCCAGGAGGAGCAGCACCACAGCAGTTTTTACATTCATAAGATGTAGCAGGGTCCTGACAGGTGAAGGGGTGCCAACCTGCATGTGGGCATTCAAAGTGGCAGTTGTAGCAGCACAACACAGGAGGGCCAGAGGTTCTGCCACCATCTGGGTGCATATTTAAACTGGTAATAATGTTAGCACAGGGACAGGCCATTAGCAGGCACAAGACTGGCATGCACAAGACAAGACTGTGCCTGCCAGTACCCTGTGTACCCTCTATGCATGTGTTCACACAAGCAGCAGCTGCTGCTGGGAGTGAGGACAGATCTGCTGCTCTCTCTGCCTAGTTTCACACTGGTACTGGATGGGGCACTGGCAGGCTCTGTGTCTGCAAATACTCCAACAGCAGTGGTGGCACAGCAGGGAAATTGGGGGGCTGCACTCATGCCAGCAGCTGTAGCATGGTGGGCAGGTTGCATGCACACATGCATGCTGACAAGGAAGGGAAGGCAAGGTGCACCAGCCTGCACATATGCTGGGAGAGCAATGTGAGGGATGGCCATGTGTGAGTGCATGCGGGTAAAGCAATTCCAGGGAGGCTGTGGTGGGAAAGGCACAGGCAGGCTGATGCATATCTGCTGGGGGCATGCTACTGAAGCTCTCCATTGGTCAAGTATAGTCCATTAGTGCAAGAGCTATGATGCAGGCCCTCAGGAACCCTCCATCCTGGAAATCTGAGGTTGCGCTGCAAGCAGGTGTGGCCAGGCTGGAGCCTCAGGAGCAGTCAGAAGACGAAAGGATGCCCAGGTAGGTTGTACCAGCCTTATCTCATAGGCAAGACCATCCTGCACTTTTCAAGTACAACAGTTTTTCTAGAGCTGAAGTCTCCTGTAGGAGTAAGCCAAGCCTCAGGGGATGGGTGTCCCGGGCATGCTCCACTACAGATGCTTCCACACCAAACACTTTGGGCTCCCAACTATCTGGAGTTCTGCCCCTACCACTTTTCTAAGCAGCTTTCCCTATCAGCTCAAGTGTCTGTGGCGGTTGTGGAGTCTCCTGTTGGCAGAATTCCAGAGATCTATGGCAAGAGTGAGTTTCTCCTTGCCTCCTCTGTGTTGAACAGTTCCCCAGGATTCACTGGGGGCCAGGAAGGAATCCTAGGGCATGGTAGACTCATGCAGGGTTTTCAGCCTCCACCCCCTTCAGCCCAGCATCTGTGTCTTCCCTCCATCCACTCTCAGTCTTTGTTTATGTTTCTATATAAATTTTGGCATTAGCTTGTGTAACTTCAGAAAAAAAAATCTATTTTTAAAATTGGAATTGCATTAAATTAATTATGGAGAAAAAAACGTTTTGATGATGCTGCATCATCCTATTCAAAAAATATTTTATTTATTCAGTTTTAATTCTCTCTGTCATAAATGTTTTAGAGTTCTTTTACACATAAATTGTACATATTCTTGTCAGGTTTATTTTTTTTTTTTATTTTTTTCTGAGACAGGGTCTTGTTCTGCTTCCCAGGCTAGAGTGCAGTGGCAAGATGGCTCACTGCAATCTTCATCTCCTGAGCTCAAGTGATCCTCTTTCCTCAACCTCCCAAATAGCTAGGACTACAGGTGCATATTACCATGCTTGCTCATTTTTATAATTTTTAGTAGAAACAGAATTTTCCTATGTCACCAGGCTAGTCTTGAATGCCTGGATTTAAGCAATCTACCAGCCTTGGCCTCCCAAAGTGCTGGGATTACAAGTGTGAGCTACTGCAGCCAGCCAGATTTATAACTATTCTTATGTTCTTCATTGTGAATGGTGTTTCTCAACCATCATATCCTATACTGATTATAATTTGTGTATGTTAATCTACTGATTTTTGTATGCAAATTTTATATCTTGCTATGTTTACAAATTATTTTATTGTTTGAGGTATCATTAATTATCATTATAAAAGTTGAATTTTATTATTGATACTTTAGTATTTTTCAGATATGTTTCCATGATATGTGTAATAAAAGTAAAATAGTTTTATATTTTCTTTTCTTATATTTATGCCAGTAATTAATTTCTCTTATGTAATTGCATTAGCTGATAAGTCCAGTACAGTGTTAAATAATGATGGACCTAATGGGTTCCCTTTTCTGCATATTTTTGTAAAGATCCTTTAGTTTCACCATAAAGTAAAATGCTAGCTTTAGCTTTAAGATGCGTAGTGATAGATCAATAGATCAATTGATTGATAGATAGAAACATAAAACTATATACTGTATGTATATAATTTATATATCTCATAATTTGTATATACAATTATAAAAAATTTGTTATCATTAATTCCTATATTGTATGCTTTTATATTTTTATCTAGAATAAGCATTGAGTTTTCTCAAAGGCTTTTTAACATTTATTGAGGTAATCATAAGATTTTTCTTCCTAGAATTTTATATGATGTATTATATTAATAGATCTTCTAATTTTGAATCTATCTGGCATTCTTGGAATGAATTCTATTTGGCCCTAGCACATCATCTTCTAAATGTGTTGGTAAACTTAGTTCACTAGTAGTTTGTTTAGAACTTGTGTATTAATATCAATGATATTTTTCTGTGATTTTTTTCTTTTGTACCATTTTTGTCAAGGCTAAATGTCAATATGTATGTTTAAAAAAGGAAATGTAAAGCTTTTCATTTATTTCTATCCTTTAGAACAATTTGTACAACATTAGAGCTATCTGATCGTTGAGATTTTGATGGATTTTCACTGTGAAACCACTTGGGCCCAGTGCTTTCTTGTGGGGTAATTCCCCTATACTTTGTCTCATTCTATACAAATTGATCTACTTAAGCTTTCTATCTAAAGGGTAACATGATGGGTAAAACTATTTTCATAAAAATTAACCATTAAGTCATTTTAAAATATATACAGGAGATCTGCAATCTCTTACATTTTCTATTTTTTACTCTTACAAAAGTTATCCTGCCTTGCCATTCTTATTTTGTATATTTGTACTTTCTAACTTTTTTGATCATTTACTTTTCTATGCATGTGTGTTTTCTCACTATTTTTTATTAATATAGCTAGTGCTTTATCCATATTTTTAATTTTTTGAAAGTACTAACCAACTTAAGAAAAAAATGCTCACTTCCCACATATGTAGCTTCTGCTTTTTATTCAGTTAATAGGCAGTGTTCTCTATTTTGCTATTATATGTTTTTATTGGAGCCCCTAATTGGTAGCTGAATTTGTGACTACTCTAAATAATGACATTTTCAGCCTAATTTGCAATTTGATATTGCCAAGTGCTAAATTCTGGCCAGTGCAATGTAAATGGAGATGTTTATAGTTTCCAGAAAATGTCCTGAAGAAAAATATGCTCTTCTTCTTCTCATCTCGAATGCAGATATAATGGTTCATACATAATAATTGCATATTTATGGAGTTTCTGTGAGGTTTTTATTTCTTTTTTTTTTTTTTTTTTTTTTGAGATGGAATTTCACTCTTGTTGCCCAGGCTGGAATGCAATGGTGTGATCTTAGCTCACTGCAACCTTTGCCTCCTGATTTCAAGTGATTCTCCTACCTCAGCCTCCTGAGTAGCTGGAATTACATGCACGTGCTACCACACCTGGTTGTATTTGTTTTTCAGTAGAGGCAGCATTTCACCATGTTGGTCAGGCTGGTCTAAAACTCCTGACCTCAGGTCATTCACCTGCCTCAGCCTCCCAAAGTGCTGGGATTACAGGCGTTAGCCACCATGCCTGGCCACATGTGATATTTTAATATATGTATACAATGTGTAATGATCAAATTAAGGTAATTAGAATATTCATTATAGCAAATATTTATTATTTGCATTGGGAATATTCCAAATCTTTTTCTCTAGCTATTATGAAATATACAATAAATTGTTAGCTGTGGTCACCTTACTATGCTATTAAACATTTGATTTTATTTCTTCTATCTAACTGTATTTTTGTACCAAACTAACCTCTCTTCATTTTCCCCTCCCCTACACTTGCCAGCCTCTGGTAACCATCATTCTACTCACTAACTCCATGAGATCAACTTTTCAGCTCCCACATATGAGTGAGAACACATGATATTTGTCTTTCTGTGCTTGGCTTATTTCATTTAGAATAGTGATCTCTAGTTCCATTCATGTTGCTGCAAATTACAGAATTTCATTCTTCTTTGTGATCAAATAATTTCCCATTATGTACATATAACACACGTTCTTTATCCATTCATCATTAATGAATACTTAGTTTGATCCCATATCTTAACTATTGTGAATAGTACCGCAGTAAACATCAAGGTGCAGATATCTTTTTGATATAATGATTTCCTTTTCTTTGGATAAATGCCTAGCAGTGGTATTGCTGGATAATATGGCAGACCTATTTCTTGTTTTTTGAGAAACCTCCATACTGTTTTCCATAGTAGCTCGACTAATTTACATTACACCAAAAGGGTAATAGCATTCTCCTTTCTCTTCGTCCTCACCAGCATCTGTTAATTTTTGTCATTTTTATAACAGCTATTTTAACTAGAGTAACATGATATCACTTTGTGGTTTTTATTTTCATTTCCCTGTTGATTAGTAATTTTGAACATTCCTTTTCATATTCCTGTTGGCCATTTGTATGTCTTCTTTTGTAAAATATCTCTTCAGATCATTTCGTATTTTTTATTCCAATTATTTATGTTTTTTCTGCGAGTTGTTTGACCTTCTTATATAGTCCACTCATTAATCCTTTGTCAGAAGAATAGTTTGCAAATATTCTATCTCATTTTTGTTATCTCCTCACTCTGATGATTATTTATTTTGTTGTGAAGAAGCTTTTTAGCTTGATTTAATCCCAATTGTCAATTTTTGCTTTTGTTGCCTATGCTTTGAGGCCAAAAAAAAAAAAAATTTCTTTGCCCAAATTAATGTCATGGAGATTTTCCCCCATGTTTTCCTCTAGTAGTTTCATAGTTTTGGTTCTTACGTTCAAGACTTTATTATATTTTGATATTATTTTTGTATATGGTGAGAAATAGGTATCTAGATTCATTCTTCTGCATATGGATATTCAGTTTTCCCAGAACTATTTATTGAAGAGACTGTCTTTTCCTCACTGTGTGCTTTTGGCCACTTTGTAAAAAAAAATCACTTGCTACACATGCATGAATTTATTTCTGGGCACTCTATTCTGTTCCACTGGTTTATGTTTCTCCTTTTATGTGATGCTTCCAGCTTTGTTCTTTTTTCTCAGGATTGCTTTGGTTTTTCAGGGTCTTTCTTGGTTATTTACAAATTTAAAATTTTTTTGCTACGTTCATGAAAAATGTCTTTGGTATTACTGAATCTGTAGATGCCTGTGGGGAACATGGACATTTTAACATTTATATTTTTCCATTCATGAGTGTATTACTCTGTTTTCACACTGCTAATAAAGACATACTGGAGACTGAATAAATTATAAAGGAAAAAAGGTTTAAAGGATTCACAGTTCCACGTGGCTGGGGAGGCCTCACAATCATGACAGAAGGTGAAAGTTATGTCTTACATGGCAGCAGGCAAGAGAGAGAATGAGACCCAAGTGAAAGGGGAAACTTCTTATAAAACCATCAGATCGTGAGACTTATTCACTACCAGGAGAAGAGTATGGGGTTTCCACCCCCATGATTCAATTATCTCCTGCTGGGTCTCTCCCACAACACAAGGGAATTATGGGAGCTACAATTCAAGATAATTTGGGTGGAGACACGGCCAAACTGTAAGTATGGTGATTTTTTTCATTTTTTAGTGTGTCCTCTTTAATTTCTTTCATCTGTGTTTTATAGTTTTCTTATAGAGTTCTTTCACTTCTTTTCGTCAAATTTATTCCTATTTTATTTTTTGTAGCTTCTATAAGTGAGATTCTTTCTTTTTCACACTGTTCACTGTTGTATATAAATGCTACTGATTTCTGTATGTTGATTTTGTATCTTGCAACTTCATTGAATTCATTTACTAGTTCCAACAGTCTTTTTTTGTGTGAAGACTAGGTTTTTTCCATATATAAGATCATGCCATTTGCAAACAATAATGATTTAATGTTTTCCTTTCCTATTTGGATTCCCTTTATTTCTTTCTCTTGCCTAATTGCTCAGTCTAGAACTTCCATAAATATGCCAAATAAATGTGGTGAAACTGGACATCCTCGTCTTGTTCCAGATTTTAGAAAAAAAAGCTTTCAGTTTTTCCCCATTCCGTATACATTAGCTGTGGGTTTGTAATACATGGACTTTATTATCTTGAAGTATGTTTCCCCTGTACCAAGGTTTTTGAGTTTTTGTCATGAAAGGATATTGAATTTTGTGAAATTATTTTTCAGTATCTATTGAAATGATCATATGGCTTTTGTTCTTGATTTTGTTAATGTGATATATTATGCTTATTGATTTGCATATGTTGAAACATCCTTGCATATCTGGAATGAATCCCACTTGATTATGGTGAAAGATCTTTTCAATGTGTTGTTGAATTTAGTTTGCTAGTCATTTGTTGAGGATTTTTGTATGTATGTTAATCAGAGATATTGGCCTGTAGTTTTCTTTCTCTCTCTTCCTTCCTCCCTTCTTTCCTTCCTTCCTTCTCTCTCTTTCTTTTTCTTTCTTTCATTTTCTTTTCTTTTGAGAAACAGTTTTACTCTGTCACCCAGGCTAGAGTGCAGTGGCATAATCTCAGCTCAGTGCAATCTATGCTTCCCAGGTTTCAAGTGATTCTCCTGCCTCAGCCTCCCAAGTAGCTGGGGTTACAGGTATCCGCCACCACACCCGGCTAATTTATTTATTTATTTGTTTTTTGAGATGGAGTCTCACTCTGTCACCCAGGCTGGAGTGTAGTGGCATGATGTCAGCTCACTGCAAACTTCACCTCCCAGGTTCATGCGATTCCACTGCCTCAGCCTCCCAAGTAGCTGGAATTCCAGGCATGCACCACCACGCTCAGCTAATTTTTGTATTTTTAGTAGAGATGGAGTTTCCCCATGTTGGCCAATCTGGTCTCAAACTCCTGACCTCAAGTGATCCAACCACCTCAAACTCCCAAAGTGCTGGGATTACAGGCATATGCTACCACACCCTGCCTAACTTTTGTATTTTTAGTAGAGACAGGGTTTCACCATGTTGTCCAGGTTGGTCTCAGTTGATCCACCCGACTTGGCCTCCCCAAAGTGTTGGGATTACAGGCGTGAGCCACCATGCCTGGACTCTTTTTTTTTTTTTTTTTTTTTTATATAGGCTCTCACTTTATCATCCAGGCTGGAGTGCAGTGGCATGATCATAGTTCACTACAGCCTTAAATTCCTGGTCTCAAGCAATCCTCCTGCCGGGGAACATTTTGACTTGCAGCCTTTTGAAAGATCCTCAAACAGGAGCCCCAACAAAGCCACATCCAGATTCCTGCTCCGTAGGAACTATGAGACAATAAATGTTGTTTTAAGCCACCAAAGTTTGGAGACAACAGCAGGAAATTGGAGAAGATGAAATGCAGATGGAATTTTTATGCAGCACTAGGTAACCAATCACATTATATTGCTAAGTGAAGAAAATCAAGTTGCAAAATAGCATATGTATGCTGTTTATATATATACACAGTGTCATCACATTTGTACAGAAAAAACACAAATGCATGTCTTTCTTTCTTTCTTCTTTCTTCTTTCCTTTTCTTTCTCTCTCTTTCTTTTTCTTTCATTTGTTCATTCATTCTTGTCTGCTTTTAGTATCACAGCAATACTGGCTCCATAGAATGAATTTGTACATTGTCCCTTTTTTAAAAAAAAGTTTAAACACAAGTGGTATTAGTTCTTCTTTAAATGTTTGGTAGAATTCAGCAATGAAGTCATTAAGTCCTGGGATTTTCTTTGATGGGAGACTTTTTATTACTGCTGCATCTCTACTCATTATAGGTCTGTTCAGGTTTTCTACTCCTTCATTGTTCAATCTTCACAGATTTTATGTGTCCATGAATTTATCCATTTCTTTTAGGTTTTCTAGGTTTTTGGCCTATAGTTGTTCACAAGTTTCTTATAATCCTTGGTATATCAGTGTTATCAATTGTAATATCTCCTTTTTAATCTGATTTTATTTATTTAGGTCTTTTTCCTACGCTATCTAAAGGTTTCTCAATTTTATCTTTTAAAAAAAACAACTTTTTATTTCATTGTTTTTTTTTGTATTTTTTAAGTCTCTATTTCATTTACTTTTGTTGTAATCTTTATTTCTGTCCTTTTACTAATTCTGGTTAATTCTTGCTTTTCTAGTTCCCGGAAGTGCATCATTTGGTTGTTTATTTAAAGTCTTTCTACTTCGATGTAGGTGTTTATTACTATAAACCCTCTAATTATAATTGCTTTTGCTATGCCCCATAGATTTTGGTGTATTGTGTTTCCGTTTTTATTTACCCTAAGAAATTTTTGAATTTCCTTTTACCTTTCTTCACAATCCCATTCATTGTTTAGAAGCATGTTGTTTAATTTTCATAAATTTTTATGGTTTCCAATGTTCCTTCTGTTACTAAGAATAGAGTTCTATTCTATCGTGGTTAGAAAAGATACTTGATATGAATTCGATTTTTTCAACTTTTTAAAAACTGTGTTAAGATTTGTTTGGTAACATAACATATGGTCTATCTTGAAGAATGTTCCAAGTGCTATTGAGAAAAATGTGTATTCTTCACTGTTGCATGGAATGTCCTGTAAATATCTGTTGGGTCCATTTGGTCTAGAGTGTAGTTTATGAAATTTATTTGTTGATTTTGTTTCTGGATAACCTGTCTATTGCTGAAAATACGGTGTTGAAGTCCCCTACCATTATTGCATTGCAATCTCTCCCCTTAGGTTTATAATATTTGTTTTACATATTCCAGTGCTCCAATGTTGGGTTAGGTTCATATATATATTTACAATTATTATATCCTCTTGCTGTATTGACTCCTTTATAATTGTATAATGGCCTACTTCTGCTTTGTCTTTTTTGTTTTTAATAATTCTTGACTTAAAGCCGATTTTATCTCATGTAAGTATGGCTACTCCTTCTCTTTTTGGTTTTCATTTGCATAGGATGTCTTTTTCCATTTCTACACTTTCAGTTTGTGCATATCTTTAAGGTGAAGTCAGTTTCTTGTAGAAAACCTATAGTTGGCTCTTTTTAAAATATATTTAGCTACTTTATTCCTTTTAATCAAAGAATTTAATCAATTTACATTCAAAATTATTATTGATAGGTAAGGCTTTTATTATTGTCATTTTCTTACTTGTTTTCTGGTTATTTTGTAGATCCTTTCCTCCTTTTCAATCCTCTTTTATTGTCTTTGTTTGTGGCTAAGTCATTTTCCTCTAGTAGTATGTTTTTATTCTGTGCTATGTATTTTTCTGTATCTATTATAGATTCACACTTTTTGGTTACCATGGAGCTTACAAAAAAAATCTTACAGTTCTAACAGGTTATTCTTAACTAATAGTGATTTAACTTTGATTGCAAAGAAAAATATCAAAAACAAACAACTTTTTAACATTATACCTTCCACATATTTTGACTTTTTGATGTTTCAATTTACATCTTTTTATATTGCCTATCTCTAAGCCAATTGTTGTAGTTATTATTAAGAGTTTTGTCTTTTAGTCTTCATACTTAAGATGTAAGTGGTTTACTTTCAACAATTACTGTAATATTATATTACAGTATTCTGAACTTGTCAGTTTTGTTACTTTTACTAGTGACAGTTATATTTTCAGATGTTTTCTTGTTATACATTAGTGTCCATTTCTTTCCAGTTGAAAAACTTGCTTTAACATTTCTTGTAAGATAGATCAGGTGTTGATGAATTCCTTAAGTTTTGTTTATCTGGAAATGTCTTTATCTCTTCTTCATGTTGAATAGCTTCACCGGGTTGACAATGTGTTCCTTTAGCATCTTGAATATAGAATACTACTCTCTCTTAGCATGCAAGGTTTCTGCTGAGAAATTTGTTGAAAGCTATATTTGTGCTCCATTGGATGTGATATGTTTCCTTTCTCTTGTTACTTTGAGTATTCTTTCACTATCCTTGAATTTGCTAATATTATTATGATATGCCTAAGACAATTCCTCTTTAGGTTGAATGTCATTAGTGACCTTTGAATTTCCCATATGTGGATGCTATCATCTTTCTCTAGATTTGGAAAATTTTCAGCTATTATTTCTTAAAATATTATTTTGATGCCTTTTATCACTTGTCTTCTTTGGGAACTCCAATTATGCAAGAGTTAGTTCATGTGATGGTGTCCCATAATTCTTGCAGGCCTTCTTCACCTTTTTTATTCCTTTTCTTTTTACACCTCTGACTGGGCAATTTCATGTGTTCTGTCTTCAAGCTTGCTGATTCTTTCCTGTGTTTGATCAAGTCTGTTGCTTAAGCTTTCAAATGAGTTTTTCAATTCAGTTTTTGTATTTAAAAAAAAAGTCTATGCAATCTGTTAAGTTTTTAAAAATTGTTTCTATTTATGTCAATTTTCTCATTTTATTCCTGAATTATTTTCCAATTTTATTTAGTTTTCTGTTGATATTGTCTTGTGATTCCTTGAATATATGTAAGAAGATATTCTGAAATCTCCACTGTACATTTCATAACATTTCATAGATCTTCAAACCTTCTGGGTCTATTACTGGAATATTTTTGGCTTCTGTTGGTGGTGTCATATTTTCCTGAGTTTGTGCAATTCTTGTATCTCTATGTTGATGTCTGTGCATTTAAGGAGGCATCCACCTTTTCCAGTTTTTGAAGATGTTCTTTGATGGGTTTAGACTTTTACTTCTTAGGATTAGTGTTTAAACACACATCTATTTTGAGGAAGACTTACAGTAAGCATCAGAACTTAAACACTTCACTGGACCTAACTTGCTACCCTATCATTGTTTCTCAGTCTGGATAAGACTTATGGTGAGCAAGGTTGCATAAATACTGCTCTGAAATTGCACTGCTGCCTTGCTGTTGTTTCTCAGTCTGAGGAGAACTTAAGCAGGCACCAAAACTTAATCAGAACCTATTAGTTCTTTCTGGGCCATGATAAGTCTCCAAGAAAAACCTGGGCTTTGTGTAAAATCTGGTCAGGGATTCAGGTTTTCTTAGGTATTGTGTTCCCTGCAGCACTATGGCACTGACCAGTCTCTTCAATGTGGTTTCCCTGATAATTAGAGTGCTGAATAGCCACTAAGGTCCACATGACAGTTACTGCAACCAGTAACCTGATCTTTGTTCCCAATTTACCCCACATCGTTCAGTCCTCCTGGAACTCTCAGTGATTCCTATGGGACAGAACCAGAGTAGGCTTCTAATGAAGATTCTCAAATCACTGTGGAAATTGAATATTTACCTCTACTTCCTTCCTCTTACCATGGCAAATTGTGCATCTAAAAAATCATTTTGTGAATGGCATTATCCTGGCTTGGGGGACAGAGTGGAATAGTCTGAAATTACCATTTCTCTTCCCAGTCATTACTTCTCTGGATTCCATGAGTCTAGAGAGTTTCTCCACATCTCCCCCAAGTTCTGGTATGTTCTGGGTAGCATTCTCATCTTTGAATAGTTTATAGTTGTATAATGTGAGGGCAGTGATGCCAGGGTATTTTCTATTTTGCCATCTTGCTGATGACACTCTCTGATATGCGAATTTAATATTAATAGAAGTGGAACCAATCCTTTAATTAAGTTAAGTGGGCAGAATATATTTATATCAGTATCCAAAATCTTTCTAACTCATTCTTCTAAAGTATCAGTGGCCAAAAGTTAAATCTGTTTTTTCTTTCATAATAAAGAGTTGTCCAGAAAGGGTATTAACTATAGAATTTAGAAACAAGTTGCAAAACTTAGCATTATGAGAAACTTTACAGACCGTGAAATTCAACATTTTTATTTTATAGAAATCAAGATCCAAAAAATTTGTATAGCATACCCAAGGAGGTTATATAACTAAGCCAGTTTCATTTCATTTCAAATTCAAACTTTTCATTCCCCATGGTAAAGCTGTGCTTTATATTGTAATGTCTTCTTTATTGCCTGGATATTAATCTCCTAGGAATGAGAGTCCACACCTAAATATAGACCTCAATCCAGCATTGAGACATGCCAACTAAGCTTTCTCCCTATGAACCAACTGATGCATGCCAAGTCCAGCTAAAGATACTGAATGCAAAGCTTTCTATTCCTCATTGTTTATTTGTAGCCATATGCATTTTAAATATGGCTTTGCACATCATAAAAAGTGCAATTTCACACTTTTTTGTACCTAATTACAACATTTCCCATTCATTGGTAGACTCAATCGTCCAATAATTAACCTTGGCATCTGCTGCACAGTCTTTCTTATAATGAAATGTGTAGGAATTATTGTTCAATTAGATTCTATAATTGAAACAAATAAAAAATGATCAAGAATTCCAGAGTTAGCAAAGCTGTTATTTGTTTTTGTTTTTGTTTTTTTCCTTAAAATATATCACTGTATTTCAAAATACTGTTTAAGGATAGGTTTTGAAAATAAGGTCCACATTTTTGAAATAGAGATAGGTCATTCATCAAAAGACAGACAAATGGCATTTAAATGCATAAACCAATATACAAATCCAGGATGGATTTCTTGTGACAAGGAGCTGTTATGGCAGATTTGAGTATGGTGGTGAGATCCATCGTTTCTATCAAACAAAAACAGGAACTACCCAAGTGGTCATGAATACGCTCTTTCTCATTTGATGCTTTCTTTTTTTACCCTTTATATTCTGATTATTTGACAAATTGTTATTTCAATTTTTTTTCTCTAAGGCCCCTGTATATTTCCTTTGCCTTTTCTCCCTTAAATTTTCCTCTCGAAGATTCTGATTGTATTATTACTACATGTACTTCAGAAACTTCTTTTTTCCTAACAAGCTATTGGTTCCTGTTCAACCTTTAAATGCAGCCACATGTGTATATAAGTAAAAGCATTCTAGTTTTTAATATTTCTAATAGTTACCAGTTTCTTGTATAACTGCTTGAGCTTTGCTACCAATTTGCATAAGTCTTAAAAACTGCCAATTAATTCCATAAAAGTTTATTTTGTTTCTATAAGAGAATAAAGTAGCAGTCAATGTTTTAATGAAATGAAAATAAAGCTTCCTTTTCTTACCATTAAGCAATGAAAAGTTTGATTGGCTAGCCAAGTTTCTGATTTTATTGTTATCGAGTGTAACTATGTGAACCAGGGCTCACTATTTTAGTATTGAAAATAAGGTAAAAGTGAAATAAATAAGTCAGCTTCTGAAAGCTCCAGGAAGTAAGACTATATCAAAGCTACATTTCTGTAGTTGATAGAAGATATTTATCTGAGTTTGAATCTCTTAACCCATAGAGCTTAAATATAGTAAGTGCTTATATTAAGTGGCAAAGCAGCAGCATGATATTAAAGTTTGATTATTATAACAGATCAGCAATGTTGGAATAGAGTCTTTGTTAAACATCTGCTTTTAAAAACAGACATTTTCTCAGTCTGTGCTTCATTTTAGTCTAGGTCTATAATCACAAAATCAAGTGGAATGCTAAAACAGCCAGTTACATCAAGACACAAGTCCATCATGAGAATAGAAGATTTTGGAGTCTGAATTTTCTCTGTTAATTTGGATTTTCAACACAAACTGTATAATTTCTTAGCTCCTATTCTAAAGAGGTAAGCAGTGAAGTGATCTGTTTGAATTCCTGCCTGAACATCTTTCCAAAGACCAAATTTAGGGATGCTCAGCTTTCTCCTTCAGCATCCTTCCTACTCTAGGCTTTGAAACCAGCTATTCCTATCTGGGAAGGATTAAAGTAGCTCTAAATCAGGAGCTCACCTGCCTAAAATCAAGGTAATCTTTTCCTTTGTTGCTCATTAAAATACAAATTTTGAGAACAGGAATATTTTCTGTCTTTTTCAGCTCTGTATATTCTGCACCTAATTTTTGACACATACTGGGTACTCAATAAATATGTATTGAGAGATCCAAGATGGCCAATTAACAACAGCTCAGGATTGTAGCTCCCAGTGAAAGCGCAGAGAGCTAGTGGATGCCGCACTTTCAGACTAATTTTTGTTGCCCACAAACTGGGAGATTCCCGGCAGAGGAGCCACATGGGTCGCCAGCGCGACTTTTTTGGCCGGCGCAGCTATTTTGCCAGTGTCCTGGCACAGCTCTTCTCAGTGCGAAGTATACGGGACAGGGTGCCCTTTGAGTCGGGCTCAGCTGGTCCCATCCCCACAAGGAGAACAGCAATTGGAAGCGCTGAGGATTGAGAGTTTCACAGTAAGCACAGCTGAACCAGGGAAGGTCCAGCTCTGTGGGGAAGGGGCGTCTGCCAAAGGAAAACTAAGAAACAGAAAAAACTTCATCACCAACAAGCCGGACGTCCACTCAGATCCAATCTCAAAGTCGGCAGTTACAAAGACAGGTGGATAAATCCACAAAAACGGGAAGAAACCAGTGCAAAAAGGCTGAGAACACCCGAAATCAGAATGCCTCTCCTCCTACAGGGGATCGCAGCTCCTCATCAGCAAGAAAACAAGGCATGACGGAGAATGAGTGCAATGAATTGACAGAATCAGGCTTCAGAAGGTGGATAATAAGAAACTTCTGTGAGCTAAAAGAACATGTACTAACCCAATGCAAAGAAACTAAGAACCTTGAAAGATTTAATGAAATGCTAACAAGAATGGACAATTTAGAGAGGAATATAAATGAATTGATGGAGCTGAAAAACACAACACGAGAACTTCACGAAGCATGCACAAGTTTCAACAGCCGAATTGACCTAGCAGAAGAAAGGATATCAGAGGTCGAAGATAAACTCAATGAAATAAAATGAGAAGGCAAGATTAGAGAAAAAAGGGTAAAAAGGAATGAACAAAGTCTCCAAGAAATATGGGACTATGTGAAAAGACCTAATCTACGTTTGATAGGTGTACCTGAATGTGA